>JAHLSL010000093.1:3269851-3301161 GCA_025920805.1 Petroica traversi
CAGCCCGGCAGCTCCATGAGGGCCGCGCTGCCGGGCTGAGTTAGCGCAGCTCGCACGGAGCCACCGAGCCGCGCTTCCTCCGGCCCAGGCGCTGGAAAACTGCTCCGTAACACCTCGGGGTGGCGTGTTTTTGTCAGCACCGGCCGGGATGGGTTTGGTTACAGAAAAGTAACCTCCTAAGTTTAATTTCAGCAAGTGTAATAGTACTTTTCTCCTTCAAAACATATTATTTCATATACTTGAGAGCAGGCTATAAGGTTCACTTCTTTTTAAGTTTTCGGCCATTAAAAATAGCTTGCTTTACATGGTGCGACTTGTTCAAGCAGGTTTTCTGAGAACGTTAAAGTCTGGCTTTATCAGAGTTAATGCTAGAGCTGCTCCTCTTGTAAGTGGGCTTTAGAATGTGACCTTACCTCTGCTTCTCTTATTTTCTGCTGTAGGATTTTGAGCCTTTATCTCGTCTCCTGTTGGAAACCAGCCATTGCATATTTCTCCCATTATGCTGAAGCAGCAGGGTGTTTTAAGCAATCCAGGCAGACACAAAGTCAACACAACACCCTTATGTGTGAAGACAGGTGCAGATACAGGCTCGGATTGTGCAATGGAGGGAGAGCAATCTTGAATGCACTGTAATACGGAAAATTTAAAGAGGTTGCTGTAAAAAGGCACTGCTGTGTGGCTGTGTGATTATGAAACCATAGCTTAGAAATGTCCACCCACACTGAGCAAGTAATTCAACACAGATCTCAGATGACTGAAGAGTAGAAGGCCTCTCTTTAGGAGGGCTGAATTTGGTTGCTGTTGGATTATTTTGATACTTGCATACCTATAGATATAGCTTTCTTCCTGAAAAATAAATGCTTATTACAAAACAAAAGTTACCTGATGAGATTTTGTTGCCTAGTATAGCACACAACTTGGGAAAACTGGAACTTCCAGCCGAGAGCATTTGCACAAATGGTAGGCTCAGGCACGTGCCCAAATTACTGCATGTCAGCAGAGCCTCATTGTTTAAACATGTGGCAAACACATATACAGACATGTTATCTTAGGCTAAAATAGATTACTTTTATGGTGATTTATGGCAGGATTAGTGAGTTACTGTGTCTCAGCTAACTCCATAGCTTGTTGAAACAAAGGAAGCTTGGTTACATATCTGAGGCACTGAAGTTTCTTTTCCAGAATGGCTCATGTGAAACAGAAGCCCTTTTTAGAAATGAGAAATCAATGCAATCTGTCTTATAGTGCCATAAAACTTGTCCTCAGAATATTCCTGACTTTTTTTGAAAGATAGAAGGTAACATTCTGTGTCTTGGACTGTCACTCAAAGATAGCAGAACTTAGGCTTGTGTTGCCAAGTATTTCTTGGCTTTCAACTTTTTCTCTATTTATGAGCTTGAGGTTGCACCTTGATTCAAATTCAGGTAAGGTAGTGAGAGAGATTACTTTCCTTCAGTCTCCTCTTTCCTCCTAGGAAGCAACTTCTCACAGACGTGCATGAACATTGAGTACAGTTGACAAACTTCCTTTCCCCTTAAAATATTATACTTTCTCCTGATCTAAGCATCAGACATTTTTCTCTTTGCTGGTATCTTTAGTCATCTGTTGAGATTTTCAAAACTGCCCAATACATCTTTCACTACTTTGCTTTCTACTTTTATTGTGATTTGTTACGGTTTTCACTTGTGTTATCCAAATGTAATTCAAAGTTGTACCTGTGGAAACATTGACAGAAATTAACAAAGACAGACTTTTTCCTAAAGAGTCTTAAATTTCTTCCGACAGCTGGGTTTAGATTGGAAAGTGATGAAAGTGATGAAAGAAAATTAAGGTTGGTAAAAGTAGCTGGCAGGAAACTCTTGGCTAGATTTTTAGTTTGTTGCATGTGTACTTTATACATTCTGATGATATAAGTCTAATTTATCCTTAAATTGTTGTTTTGGTAAAGTTCTTCAAAGGATCTGAGCTAAGTGTTGGCTGACTGACAGAAGCTGAAGGGGCTTGAGCTGTGTGGCTTTTGCCAAATGTTTCCCAGGATGGATTGCTGGTTTTAGCCTGGATTCTAACAAGGCAGGGTGACTGCATGTGGAGATTTTAGAGAACTTCACAATCTGAGTAACCTTGGGAAAGAAGCATCTTTCCAACTTTGCAGTAGAATGGCTGTTCCATAGTGCCTGGCTCTATATTAAAACCTTTCATTCCTAAGAATTAATTGTTGTCTTTCTCTGAAAAATCTGATGTTGGCCTCTGGCCGATATCAGGTATGAGGCTTTTGGAACAATTATCTGATCCTCTATGGTATTCCAGTTTTCCACTTCAGTATAAATCCTGTGATATTGAATTAGTTTTTTAAAGTAAAAAGAAAATAATTCCTCACAAGTATAAAAGGCAAGGATAATCTCTTCACAAAACAGAGCTGCTTGTTTTCTTTGCATTACTCAAACAGTTTGCTGGGGTTGACAGATTACTTTTACTCATAGATTCTTCTCTATTAGAAGCATTTTTCTCAATTTTGAATGAAAAACGTATGTATTTTTAAAAATAAGAATGGTCTTTTATTTACTTTGCTAGGGCACTGAAATTAAGTGAAAACCAAAACTAGTTTGTTTGGGGTGTTTTTATTGGTTTTTTTTGAAAGGGGAAAATTTACTGTGGACATTCTGCTGGCTTTCTCATTATCTAAAACTGAACTTTGCTTTTTGTTCTGTATTCAAAGTTTTGGATTTTTTAAATTTTAGAATAAGAGCTTTACCTGAGTGTATAATAAAAACTTCCTCAATATGCAGGACATTAGCTTAACCCCAACACTTAAAAGATACTATAAATGTTGTTTCTATTTTTCATTTTCTTGCCAGAACAACGTTCTTAAGATTAAAAATTTGAAACTTAAAATTCCTTTTGAAGTGCTTAATCATTTAATCAACCAAAAAGCTTGGCAATTGTGTTGTAATTCAAACATGATTGGGTAGTGACCCAGGAGAAAGTTTGAAATGTCATTTAGAACTGAAAGGACTTTTAAAAAAACACTTTTGAAATGCATGGGCTGAGATTTGCCTCCTAAAAACATTATTTTACTTTCGTGTAATCAGGTCTTAAATTTTTAAAAGGTGACTTGAAATACTACACAGTTTGACTCATTTTCCAATATCTTATTAAAAGAAAATCCTCCCCTAGTCTGGTTTTTATTGTTATTTGTAGGCCATGCTACTGCTTTCACAGGCTTATGTTGTCAGTTTGTGAGTTCTATGCCTTTTTTCCCACTAAAATTGCTCTCTGTATTTTATTTCTACAGACACAGAATAAAGAGATTTTTATTATAATAGTGCTGAGAAAAATTCTGGGATGCACAGATCCCAGAGGGTTTTATTTTTGCTGTTAGAGCTGCTGTCGCTGTTCAATTGCTGGCAGGTCACCCAGAAGGAACAGCTGAGGAGACAACTCTGAATGGATCAATTTAAACAGCATTGCTACAAAATGTCTCCAAATCCAGTGTTTGCAGAAAGTTTCTGTATCGTGGGCTTCTAAACATCTTATGTTAGATTTCAAATCCATACCCTAGCTTTGCTGCAATTGTTTTGAATATCTCCATTGACTTAAATTAACATGTTTTTAGGATGTTCTATTCTAAGAGAAAACACAAAGAAATAAAATCAGGAGTTGAGGAGTTTGTATGCTGAAGAGCACTCTGCTTTCAGAGAATGTGTTTTTATCATAAAATGCTGAATAGTTTACTGTTACATTTCAGTTAATGATTGTTTAGTCAGTTCATCTCTCCGAAATAACTCTGCCTGGTTTTTTGGGGGGGGAAATGACATAAAGGAAGGGATTAGGTCAGTAATTGGGCTTGGGGTTGCCTGTAGATGACTGCTCATGAATTGCAGGATATTCTTTGAACTTCATGTTGTTCATGGAGGTTTTTTATAGTTTTCAAAAATAGCAATCCCTTAGAATTCCTGTATTCTGTTTTTCCGTAGTTTCATATTTACTTTCAAAAATAATGCAAATTTTTTTCATTGGCTGATGGATATAGTCAGATTGAATTGACCCTGGAGAGTTGCAAGATTTTCAGGTATAATTGTTGATTACCAAGTTATTTGGAAATATATGATTATTTCTGACATGTATGTGCTGAAAGATGCAATGGAAAGTCATAAAATTACTCCATTTCCTCCATGCTGAAGGAAACTCTGCAGCCTGAGAGCCTTCAGCTATGAAAGGAACAGAAACACCAGTAGGTTCTTGTATTAACCACAGTTGGATAGCATGACTGAAATACACTTACAACAGAATTAGTCTCATCTGCATGGCATAATGTTTTCTTAACCTGTTTTAAACCATCCTTCCTTTTATTAATAGATAAGGTAACGAATGAATGGGGCTTTTTGATCAGGTGCCAATGTGAGTGTCTTGAAATATTTTAAATAAGTATAGTAGATGACTAATACTCCCTTACATCCTACCTCACTTTTTGTTGTAGTAGGAACTCCAGGCATTTTTGCATAAGTAAATATTAGTTCCCATTACTCAAGCAGGGAATAATTTCTTTCTGATACAAAGAGATAATTTTCTCAAAGCTGCTTGGAAGGTTATTAATTCTGTTTAACAATAATTTTCAAGCTCCCTGAAGTTCCGAACTGGCTTTTACCCCATGTAATATTCTGAATTAAATGTTTATACACATCCATTTCAATGGAACTTTTCTGATTTTAAGTAGATGGATATGAATTTAAGAGAATCCAGAATGTAAAATGTTTCTGCAGCTTCTTGTTTGTAGTGTAATTTATAGGAGTTGAGGAGTTACAAATATATATACTATTATGTTGAGTCACTGGGTGTTCTGCAGTCATTTTAAGGTGGGGTCAAGCTGTATTCCCAAGGTAGTTAAGTAAGTGTTATTTTTCTCTGCTCTGGCTGTTCTAAATCATGTAATTTTTTTTTTTATGTTCCCATAATAAACCACATAAGACATTTTCTTACATCTGAGAAAAAGTGGACTCTCTACTTTGCTTTATCATGGGAATAATTTAAAGAACGATTTCTTTATCCTATTCAGGAAGCAAGTGGAAAGTTAAACAAGCAAAGTTCTGGGGTTTTTTCCCAAGCACAAAACTTAATTTTGGGCTGGGAATGTTGATAAGCAAAATCATAAACCTTTGAAAGAAATCTCTTATAGTTTGAAAACAGAGTTTTTCACAGTAAAAAAAAATTCAAGGGAGAAAAAGAATTCTTAAACAAAAAGCCTTTCATTTGATGTGTGTTTCCATAGCATTTCACATATTTTTACTTTGGAACAGTTTAACCCCTGTCTTTTTCTGATCTGTTCTATGTTGTTAGATTGTCTGTGTTTCTAATTGAAAGTAATTGAAACTGAAGAAGTTGGAGTTCAATTTCTGGTTTGCACCCAAGGCACATACAATTAGTGTAATTTCCCTTTGCCTAGTCTCTCAAACTGAAATGGAGAAGTGGCTATTCCCTTCTTCTCAAGCTTCCCTTCTCTTCTCTTAAAAGAAGGGCCTATATTTGTCTTGAAAAGACAAGTAGCAACTTAAATATCCTTTACATAAAATGCTAAGTCCAATCTCTATATTCATGTAAATTCCATATTGAAGTTCATGCCAAGTGCTGAATTTGGGTGACAAAGTCTTCTTCAAAAATAGATTGCAAATAAGGAGGATTTGAAGTTAACTTTTGTGTGTCGTGATAGAGCTTAAAGATTAGAACTAGAATAGACAAATAAATATTAAGGGGTTTAGCTGTCTCTTTGCTCAGACTGATTTCTTATGCCTTGCCCCCTGAGCCCACTGCTGATTTATTAGAGATGGTGCTAGTTTTGCTTTTATTGAAGGCAATGAAAGAGTTGACTTACACACTGAGCCCTTAATTAGCAAAGTGTTTTTCAGAGCATTTAATAATTTGCTTTACCTCTGTCAAAAGTAGCAGGTTGATAGGGATTTATCAGTTCCCAACTCATTAGAGGCTGAGAGCTAGGTAGGATTTAGAAGCAGAGCTGTGTTATCAGAAAGGACAAATGCAGAGCAGTAGGCAGAAACTTGCATTGGTTCTCCCTGTCTCGCTTTCATTTCTATGGATAAATAACTCAAATCCTTGTGGAGTCAAGGTCACCTGTTTCACAAACCATGTTTACATCCACTAAACAGAGAAACAGTCAGACAAATGTAGCCAACTATAAAAAGCAACTTTAAAATACAAATGAATATATATTGAACCCACCAAACTGGGAACATCTCAGAACATGCTCAGAAATCTGTAAGTGATTGAGTTTGATTTAGGTTTGATTTGCATCAGCTTTGCATTTGGTGTTCAGGAACCACTCCTCATTGCAAGGAACTACTGTCCAATTTAAAACCTGTTCCTAATTGCTAAGGAATGTCAATGGCTGATCAAATATTGTACCCAGAAGGTTCTACAATTCCACATGTGCACAAGTGTTTCTTTTAGCTAAGATTTTGAATATTATTGATGTAAAGCAACAACCTTGCTTGATCACATGTGAGTCCTGTATAGGCACCCTGACTATTAACATGTATAATCAGGGAACTGTTCCAAATTTTGTATCAACACTCAATGTTGCTCTGTGTCTTTTGCAGGGAATTGGAATCCTTTTCAGTTTCCTGGTCTCCATTTTGTTTGTGTTTCAGATCAGCTGTGTCTCAGTGAGCACAGTAGCCAAGAGCAATAGTCTAGTAGAATGGTGAGGGACTGGATTCTGGTGATTGTCTCCTTCATGCAAATCTGTTTGGTTTGTGCATTGTTATTCATAATAACTTGTTGAAAGTCTTCAACAACTTGGCTGTGAATTGTTAATAGTTAACTGCAGAACATGAAACTTAAGTATCTCTCGGGTCAGGAGTTTTGCTTATTGTTGCATCATAATGTAATCCTATTTGAACTGTGGATTTGGGGATTTATGCAAAAGACATATTATATAAAAGAGGGATAACTGAATCTCCAGTCTTTGCACTTTAAGGGAAAAATAAGAACTCTGTTTGTTATAAGAACAGGTGTAAGCAATTATGCTGTGCCTTGCATCCCGAGTGGGTGGAGGCAGCCTAAATCCTGAAGAGGTGTGGTTAAGGTTCATCTCTGTGCTTTGGTTTCTTTGAACCTAGACTAGCTAGGCTTTGGGCAGATTTTGAGACATCCAACTCAATCCAGAGTGCAGGGAATTCTGGCTTCACTCCTCAGACCTGTCTGGGTAACTCTGTAGTTCCAGGTCATTTATGTGAGCTGAAAAAGTGCAAGTTGGTTAATCCGTATACCAGGACTGAAGATATGAAAATATTTTGTGAAATGCATAGTGAAGCAACTATAGTTTGCATGGCCTTATTTATGTGTCTCTAATCTCTGTAGATCTCTCTGAAATCATTTTTCCAAACACTGACATTTCTTTCCATGGGAGGAGACAGCACTTTGGCTAAAATGGAAAAATACTGTTATTGAGTTGGCTGGTTAGTGATTCAATTAATAAAGTCTTTAGCACTCAATGACATATATCAGAAGCTTGGTTGTCAAGACACCCTCTGAAAATTCCATGGATTTCCAGTGTTATCTGAGTAGCAGGTATAATCTGTTATATTATTGTCATACAAATATAGAATTTGAATACCTGTGGTCTGAAAGTTATGTAAAAAATAATTCCTGCTTATTAGCGGGAAATGAGAGAAAAATGCACATATTAAAAGCAAAATCTATGGAGGAAAAAGGTTATTTCTAATAGTATTTTTTCCCAAATATCATATAAAAATACATTATATAATAATATATCACATACATTATATAATAAAGATATACTGTAAAAAATTATTCTCTAATATTCTTTATTTCATAGAATGTAACACCCTGCTGACTGTGTTTGCAGGAGTTGCTGCAGCTTGAACTGGTATGTATACACATTCATATATACTTGTATAGCAATATATGCTTGTGTGTTTTGACTTGACTAAAGTAGTGAGGAAGGATTTTGCCTTTTGCAGAATTATTGAATTTCTTTGCTGTGTTATAGATGAAAATATTTCAGATTGTTAATATCAGCATAGAAAGGGGTGTGGACCTGCCTAAATGAGCCAAGTCTTCCTTCATCGGGTGGTTTGTTCAAATGTGTCGCTGGAGAGTTTTGTTGCTGACTCTGGTATATAGTGGGTCGTTAAGCCACAAATAAACATTACAGCTTTACCTAAAGGACAGGCATGAATAGCCATTAGTTTCACAGGAAGGGAGGAAATTACCCTTTTCCTGATTGTCAGGTAGTTAAATTCGGTCTTTCCAGAGTGGATTTTGTCGATGAGGTATTCGAACAGTGAGGACAAAGGAGCAGTGAAGAATTTAGTTTCTAAAAAAATACCTGAACTGTAAACAACAGTAAGTAGTTGCTTTCTTGTGTTGTTCAGCTTAAACTAACCCTAACAAAAACTAAATATCTTTTCTTTGACCTAATTTGCAAATTCATGGTTTGTACAAATTAACTGAATTAATGAACACTGATGGGATGTTGATTAGTGCTGAGATTATTTACACATATTAATTGGTAGCTTGATAAAATCCAGTGGTCCCAGCAGTGGGTATAATTGTCAGAACTATCAGGCAATTGTTGGCAATCCAGACAAATTCAAAGTTACTTTTGAGATTTTTATTGCTTTGTAATTTGTGCTTTGGTTAATACTACTAAAGCATTTCTGAAAGTTTTTCCCCTGTATATTTTTTCCATACATTTTGTGCTTTTGTTTTGTTTTATAGGGTTAAAATGCCCCCAAAGAACCAGAAAAGCTTTTAAAATTAACTTGCTTTTCAGTAGACCCAGTTTATTCACTGCTGGAGGACCCAATGTCTATTATCTATATGTAAATCCTCTCCTTTGTTCTATTTCCATCAGGTATAAAGTTGTTTGTCTGCTCTGCAAGCTCCATGTGCCCTGTATGCTCATGAATGCATGTCCCTCTTCAGAGCTCTCTGGCATATGGCCATATCTGATGAGGAGAAAAATTCCAAGACTTGGACAATTTACCCAGTTGAAAAAGCACAAATAACACGGCAAAATAAAATTTTCAAATAGTGAAAGGAGAAGACATGAAAGTAAGCAAGGTATTTTTTTAATTCACTAATTTTCTTCCAAGCATATAACTTTCTCAAAATTATCTGAAAAGATCACACTCGAATGATGTCAATGGATAATGGGTTGCACAAGAGTGTATATTAAAAAGCCATGTAATTTGTGACTCACCATTCCAGTTTCACCTTGTCTGAGCATAGAAAGAACTAAAACAATGAAAAATTTAGAGCCTAAGCTTACATTCTTCAGGGATTTAAGATTTCCACTGTGGTTAATCAAAACTATCTATGACTAAAATGCTGTATTTAGATCTAAACAGAAAACAAGCAGAACTAAATCCTTTCAGATTGAATGCAATTTTGTCTGTAAAATTCTGTTCTCCTTTTTTTTTTTTCTCCTAGGTATGTTACTATGCTGGTTATACTGTGTAAATTGGGCAATTGCTCATCAAAGCAAAGGTCCTTTTCAATGGAAAAAGAGCAAATGTAGGTAGGACAGAGAGGTAGAAAATTATTTTAAATGCAGTAATCTCCTATTCCTGAAAAAAAAAAATCCTATCTCCTCTGAAAATTTTCCTCTGCAAAATGACTTCTGAGTCTTTATTTAGTATTTATTGTTTCATATTTGGTGCGGTGGTAAGGAAGGGTGAGGAAAACAGCTCTATGTGACTCCCATTAATCCTCACTTGGTTCTGAAGGATGGAAGAGCTGAGGTAGCAGCAGCAGTATGTGTTAGTTACAAACCTGGTTAAGTTTATGGTGAAGGGAACAGCCCCTTAAGGGCATTTCCTCACTACCCCACTGCAAGAATCCTTTGCACTCTCCAGAATGCTCCCTCCACCGAGAAGGTGAAGAGCATTTGGCAAATTGTGACTGTTTGCTGGGGTTTTTATCTTTTCTTGTGGCTCATGGCTGGGGGTTATCTCCCCAGTAATTTCCTCTTTTTGTCCTGCTGAAATAGTACTGAGCAAACCTTTGCATTACCTGCCTTAAAGTACAGGGGTTTGGTGAAGTATCTGGAGACTCATGTGCAGGCAAAAAACTCTCAGCAGATCTGCTGTTAAACGGTGCCTGCATTTACCATTTCCCAACATTTAGAAAAGAAGATAACTACTGTTAAAAGAGCCTTTATTGGTGAAGATTCACCAATCAGTTACCTAGAAAAAACAGGACATCTTTAAAATGCAAGAAATAAACAAGTGAGGTGCTTTCTTCTGGCAACACCCTCTGCTTATCTCCCTATATTCACAGGAATCCTGCTCCCCTCTCCTTTCCTTATGGTCCAGGGGCTCTGTGCATAATCCCCATCCACCTTTCATGGAATTAGAGGTTTTCCCACTCATTTACATTGTACATGTAAAACTTAAAACACTTTCAGTGTTTAAAGTTATATTGGCAGAACAATTGTCATGGAGGAAAGACAAAGAAGACAAGCTTTGCTAGAAGGAGTTTTTGGTTCCTGTTAAAAGAATCTGTGATTTGGGAACCTAAAGAGAATTGCTTAAGAGCTGATAGCCTTGCTAACCAGATGCTGGAATCCTAGTTTAGCTGTTCTCACTAACCATTTCACTCTTCTGTGGGGTTTTTTTTTATGCTTGGCTGGTTTGTTCGAGTTTTTTCTTTCTAATTTTTCACTGGAATCAATAGATTTGGTATCTGGAAAATTTGGCCTTGACTAGATTGGATCAGTGTGGAACGTTACATGTTTTGCATTAGGGACAGAGGAGTACCACTGTTAAATTATTGCTTCCAGTGCCAGGGTAGATTGGCAGATGCTTAGCTGATTTTAAATGGTATGATGAGCGTGGTACCATCAGACTCAGGTATGCTATGGTAGGTAGATACTAGCAGAATAATATTTCCATTTTGAGTAGTTGAGTGACATGGAGATCATGAGGCCTGGCCACAAAAACTCACCAGGCACTTTACAGAACTGGGAATCAGGCCCAGTCACCTAAAATCCAGTTCAAATTCCTGACCAGTGTTCTACTGTCTGACAGTCACATATACTATGTTATACTATAGACAGTCACTAATTAGTGTTTTGAGGAGCTTACTTCTCTTACACACAAAAGGAGATTAATCTACTAATCCTAAATACCAAATGAATGTACCACACTGTACAGTTACAAAATGATGCTTTCAGTGTGACTTTTTAAACATCTTTCAGCTCATTCACCATTATTTTCTGTAAACCAGAGGGCTTACAATGAAATACTGTTCAACCTCTTCTCTGCAGAACAAAATGCAGCCCACAACTGTAAGGTCTCTTTCCATTCATCAGCCACCACAT
The DNA here is from genome assembly GCA_025920805.1 of Petroica traversi. Lineage (NCBI taxonomy): Eukaryota > Metazoa > Chordata > Aves > Passeriformes > Petroicidae > Petroica > Petroica traversi. The sequence goes on from JAHLSL010000093.1 coordinate 3,281,211, forward strand.
CTGTTGCTTGCTTGGACACTGACCAAAATGATTCATTCAAATGTCTAACATTTATTTTTGGTGAAATACTGGGATTATACAGCGTGGCAATATTTCAAAAATGGGTCTAGAAAACCAAGGGAAGTTGGAAACAACTTCCTCAGCTGAAAACAAACACGGCGTTATATCATTCTGCAGCTTTATTAGAAGGAAGGCAGTGGCCAAGTGAAGCAGCTGGAATCATACTGAAGTTACTCTGAACTCTGCAGATCATTTCATTCTTCCTTCTGCTACAGAGCTCACATCCCTGATTTACACTGCCTTTTGTTTCAAAGAACTAAACAAGGTAGGTCAAAATCTCTTATATTTAAGAACTTTCTCTCCCTTCCCTTCTAAATAATGAGTCTCTACAGCTGCCAGAACACTTGCAGCCAAACGCTGTAAGGTGGTCTAGCATATACTGGCTATAAGAGTTTCTTGGAAGAAAGAAATTATACTCATTTATTTCAAAGATTACTTTGAATTACCCCAGCGCCAATAAAGGATATGAAAGTGTGCATGAATTTAATCTTTAATTACTTTTGAATATGTTAATACACACTTCTAGGAGTTTTATCCTGTCAGCAAATGGTAAGTGACCTTGAGTTAAATATCTCTTTCCCCTCTGTGTCCCTGGGTTTGTTGGTTTTAATTTTTTATTTGCTTAGGAATAGTCTTCTCTAGCTATAGCAATTTCTATGTTATTCGTAAATTATACGTCAGTTCTGATCTGAACAGATTCTAGAAAAGAAACTGGAAATCATTTCAGTTTAAATAGCAGATTAACAAAATAGTTCTGAAGAATTACAGTTCTGCAAAATTAACTAAGGTTTCTGTGATCTCAGCTGGAAAGTGTGTTTTCCCTACCCATTGTGGAATAAGGTAAGATATGGATCTAGCTTTCATGAAGTGAATTGGAACATGTTTCCTAGAAGTGGCAATGAGATTTGAAGCCTTGTTTGCTACCACACGGTGAGACAGGAATAGATTCCACCTCCTATTCACACTTAGTGATAACAATGTCATTGTCACCTGTTGCCTTTCTAAATCTGATCTTGCAAGCCAAACAATATCCCAGACCTGCTTTTGTGGACTTACATGTACACATTCAACAGTGTCTGTGAATTAAAACACATTGGCTTTCTAGCTGAATAAAATTGTATCACTGCATACTATAAAATGCTGACTAATTCATAGCTCAGGAGAAGAAAGTGACTGACGGTATGTCGGGGTAAAGGAGTTTGTCAGAGCAGATTTGTAGAGACTGATTTCAGGATTAACTTACTTGTGATAGGATAGCTTACTTTCACTATCATCATGTTATTGTTCTGCCTCAGCTGAACTGGGAAATGCAAATATTTTGATAACCCAATTTACTTTTGTTTAATGTCACTGCAACTTCTGGCCAAATTTAAAACATCTTCAGCAACTTTTGCCAGGCAGACAGGATAGAGGTCCTATCAACTTTACTTCAATCCTAGGGATTTTTTATGTGCCATAAGCAACACCAGAGTCCACTTCTGTTGAAGTGAGAATCTCTTTGAATGTGGCACAGTGAAAGTTATCCGACTCTGGAGTATGAATTTATGGTTTGGATTCTCTAATTGCCTTTGTGGAAAAGAATCATAAATCAGGGAAGCTCTATATAAGGATTCCTTGGCAAGATCTGATTACAGATTTTTACTGCATGGGTGAGGGCAGAGGAAAAGTTGATGAAAATAATGCTATTTCTATATATGTTATACATTCTTTCTTTTAATTTTTATAATTTCTGCTGACAACCAAATGAACAACTTCTGAAATTTATTTCTGACAGATTGATTCAAGAGGAAAGTTTACATGTTTCCTAATAAAGCCAGTTGCCTTAAAGAATTTTCTTCTCCTTGTGTTTTTTAACAAACCCTTGAAGTTTGTGATCTGTTAGTTGATATTAATTTTGTATTAATAACTCTCCTATTCCAAGCAGTAAGCAGCAGCTAGGTTTCCAGGGGATTGTAATCTGTTGAATGGTCTTATTATTTGCTTATTTATTTATTTTGTCTTATGGAATGTGCCAGCAGTTCAGCTGTCTCTCTTACTGTGGTGGCTGGCTGGCTGGCTAATTTGCACTCATTATGTCTGATAATGGTTTAATTTGTGTTCATTCAGTCTAAGGCTAGCAGTTTCACAACAGTGCAGGGCTCTGTGGTGGCTGGCTTTGCACTAGAGAGCTGACTGTGTGGAGCAGTTTCTCTCAGCAGCAGAAAGGGATTGCTGTCACTGGGGTAGGCAGTGTCCAAGAGACATTGGTTCTGGAGGGGGAGATGCCCTCAGCTGGAGATGAATTCTCACGTTGCTTTTGCTTTTACAGCATGCTTGAGGCTCCTGAAACAAAAAGAAAAGGTTATATGTCCTCAAAGGTAGCATATGGTACTTTCAGGGGAGCTCAGCTACTTCTGTGCCCTTTGAACCTTCAGTATGTTCCAGAGGTTGAGGACCTTAAAGCAGGAGCAAAAATTTGTGTTTTAGCCTGCGGTTGCTTTTTTCCAAAGGGCAATTCTGCTGGCTTGTTGCAGCTCTCTTATACCTGCCTGTGGTGGTTTAACAACAATACTTTGGTTTTTAGTTAAAGAGAAATCCATCAGTCACAGACACTCGCCCACCATTTTGCTGCAGTTATTCAGATGAGCTGAACAGATACAATAATTTTTCATTACTGAGCTCAGAGGGAAGCTGACAAAACCCATTGCTGCAAGCAAGAGTTATCTGCAGAGGCCAGCATTGTAGCAGTCTTCAGTTCTTGCCAGGGACATTAGCTAGCAAAAGGTTTGTAGTATTCTCCTCTTCTCCTATCCAGGCTCTCTTGTCCCTTCTTGATACTTCTTGAACGATGTATTTCAAGAATCAAAAGGCACAAGTATGAAGAACCAGCATCTTTTCCTTTTATCCACTGAAGATGTTTGCCTCTTTATTCTTTCAGCAAGTTATTCTGCTTCCAACTTTACCTTCAAACTTACTGTTTGGCTTTGGGCAAGATACTTCTCTTCCTTTCCCTACTCTTCTTGTATGTGTTTATTCTGTTTAATTATAAACAAAGCAGGACTTGTCTTTCATTATGCGCTTATTTGCCTAGACCCATTGAGGCTTTGATCTCAAGGACTAGGGTACTTTCCCAACATAAAGTACTTGCTTCTTTCTGCAAGTGTGAGCCTGGCACTCAAGTTTGATTCCCTTCTGAGGCCTTCTAGAGGGAGAGAGAGAAAGTGATGTGTAGTAAGTCCTGTACAGTCAATGTAATTCCACTTTCTACCCTCCCATCTCTCCTTTCTAGTGATGCCCTTTTAATGAGCTTCAGCCCCACATAATTTTAATATTTTGTAAATGTAAAGAACCATTGCCCACTTAAGAAACCTGAGTAATGTTATCTGAGGTGTTGTACTGTGTCTGGCAGAGTCAAGTGAGAAGTGATTTGCAAAGGTAATATGGGAAGCCTGTAAAACCAGTATTTCCAACCTTCTAATTTAACACTTTAATTATAGGTGCCATCTATTCCTATCCATGCTAGGGAGATAGATAAATATGCAGTCCTGAAACTGTGTTTAACATGAATTTTAAACATGAATTTTTCAGTTTTGCAGGAATAAAGTCAGTACTTATTATAGACTTGATCTTAAAGTAAAAAAAAATAGTCAGGTTTGTATGAGCAGGAATATTAGAATAACACTGATACAGAAGTAGACACTTTTAGTCTACTGTACACTGTGACCCTAGTATATTAACGGTGAGGACATAATAAAGTATGTTATCCTAAACATTCCAGTTGATAAGATATGTACTAGCAGTATTTTGGAACTGGACGTTCTGATATATCCATGCAAGAGTATGTGTCAGGAGTAATGTGAGTGTAGCAATATTGCATTTATGCTAAAAGAAACTGCTGATGCATATTAATGAGGAGTAGAATAAACCTTGAAAAACAGTGATCAATTTACAGGGCGCACAACCAAGCATACTGTAGTAAGTGACTAGGAAATTAATCTGGGAAATGGAATAGGGTATAAGAAGGCCTATTAGAGGAAAGAGTTGTGGTTCTAGTTTTCTCTGGGGCTATTTCTTAACTCTTCTTGTTAAAAGGATTGTAAATATAACAGATTGTAATCTGGTTTTTATCTGTTATTCAATAGATATTTTGTATCTTGCTGGAGAGAGTGTTACTTTGGATTTTTTCTGTATGACCTGTTGTTACCCTGCAATACCTTTCAAATGGCTGATGTCTAATGTCTTACTTTTACTTAATTAGTCTGCTGAGGCAACTGCAGAAAAAAATCTCTGCATTTACTCTGTATTCTCTACTCTCACTACTACTTGTTAGAAGGGAGTTTTGACTAAAACATGTTTGTTGAAACAGTTCAACCGTTTAAAAAACATGCTCAGAGCTGCATGATCATGTAATGCTCACATGAATGCTAGTCAAAATATTCTTTCATCACATATACATGAAACTGTTGCAAGGAAAAATTCCAATCAATTTTGCATGAAAACCTTAAAAAGCCATAATTAATTGGAAACACAGGCATTCATTATGCCATCATCCAGCCACTGCGAAGATGAGGCACTTACATTTTTTTAATGGGATATCTCCATTGCTCCAGGTATGAAGTTATTATGGTGGCTTGCAGCCAAAGGAAACAGTGCTGGTGTTTGAGGAGGAACAGAAAGCACTTCCATGGAACAATAATTGGTTAGTGTGTTACCTCTCAGCCAGTGAGATACACGGTGTACCTGCTGGGCTCTGTCACCTGAGAGCTGGGCTCCATGGCTCTGAGGCACATCCTGGGGCTGCAGGCACTGAGCAGTAGGGATGACAAGAAAACAGTGGAAATCCAGGTTGATTTTCTCTTCTGGGCAGAGAAAACAGAGCAGAAGCTGTGAGAGCTGCCCAGGTAAGTCCTGTCTTCCTCCACCACAATGGACCTGATGGCACAGAACTGAGCCTTCCCTCAGGAAGGGAAAGGTCTCCCAGAGGTGAAGCCGTGGTTTCTTCACTTCACCATGAGAGAAGGGACTGTGCTAAGTTTAAGAAAGAAGGGTAGGACTGTGGTTGAACCACTAGGCAGGGATTCTAAATTTAGCACCTGGTTTGATCAGGGGTTTCCTGTAGGTCATTCTCAGCATTCTCCAGAAAACCAGACTGATGATACTTCTCACTTGAACCTCATTTCAGTAAGGGTTAGGAATACTGAAGCATTATGACTTCTTATGAAAAAACTTTGGCAGTGCTGACACATACAATTCATAAGACAATTTTTAAATCTCAAGTGGCACTGTTTAGCTAAATGTCTAATTTTTCTGGTAAGAAAATTAGATTTTTTTTCTTTTAAAGTGGTGCTACTTTTAAGTGTTTCATTGAAATGACCAGTCATTTTCCTGACTCTGGTTTAGTATTTTTGTGGTTATGTGATTTGCAGTGGCTACAGCTATACCTTACATTCTAAAGGAATGTTAAAGGAGTTATTTTTACTTTTAGCTGTATTACCAGAAGGGAATAAGAACAGAAACAAGTGCTAACTATGGAGTTATGAAGTGCCCTCCTCTTTGCCAGTGCATATCCTGGGGACATCTGGGTTTCTTTGTCATCTTCGGATCAGCATGAAAATAAATCGGTTTCTATGATACACAGTTGCTGGTTGCAGACATTTATCAGGTACCTGACTGTGGAAATGGTACACTGCTCAACTGCAGCTGTTGTCTGGAAGATATTTTATATTCAGGCCTGAACTACTGTGATACTTTTCCTACTTCACCAGCCTTATTTAGATATAAAGTTGGATTTTCCATTTTTTTCCATTTTTTGTTTAACATTCCTGTGTTGGCAAAACTGCAGATCTGAAATCTCAGCTTCACCAATATTATCTGAGTCTGTGCTATATGGGTTTGTTAATCTTGTAACACTCACTTTGTGTAAAATATTATCAGGCTATTATCTGGTCAGAGGACTTCAACACCACAGATGAGGTGTGTGTTATGACTAACAGGGTCCTGTTTGGCCTCGCTGGAGGAGAGTTGGTTTTGGCCTAAGTTCTAGGACATGTCTAGCTAGTACATTGCATATGCATTTCCAACACTGCCTCACTGAGAGACACAATGGAGAATGATTGTTATTTGCATTCCTTACTTATCTGCTAGAACAAATACATCTATATTGTGGCTCAAAAATGTTTCCAGTCACATGTTGTATCTGTTGTGACCCGTTCTAGTTTATTGAATTCAGGGTGACATATGAAGTAATTAGGTTACCATATATCTAATCACCATTAAAAGGATAGTCAAAAGACAGTTGTTTGTGTACCTGTGTGTGAAAGAGAAAGCACAGACACAAGCCTTGATTCTGCCTTTGTGTATATTGGCTTAAAATGCTCCTTGCCTAGTAGCTTTGTCTGCAGGGCCAACTTTAGGGTTAAATGTAGCACAGCTATAATTTAATTTTGTAGTATGAGTGTATCAGGCACCTCCTGCTATAGGAATGTTTCTGTGTAGAGGCAAGTGGTTATCTTGGCTTTGTCCTTTTGAGGGAGAAATATGAATCTGTAATTTCATCAGTATTCCTTGTGAGTTTTAGAATGTATCCCATGTCTTTGTAAAATGCTTGCCAGAAATACATGTGTACCTCTAAGGAATTTGCTCCGCCTTCTGAGTTTTGAACTTTACAGATAAACTGCTGGGTGGATTTCATTTTTATGTTTTTGAAGCCAGATAAATTCAAAATTTGTCACCTCAGAAGTTGCAAGAAAAAATTGTGAGGGCTTGCAACTGAATTAAATACCTGAACAAACTTGCTGGCACACAGAATGACAAGCAGGCTTTAGGTGACCTTTTGTGAAACTACTTGTTCTCCAACTTTTGACTCTTACAAATGACAGAAGTGATGCAATCAAATAGGCTTTCCTTTAGCCATAGATAATACACATGGAATGTGATGTGCTCCCAGTTGTTCAAAAAGGCATTGATAGGAGGGTTTGTGTAATATCTTCCCTCTATGAACTGACCTGTTGAGACAGCCAGCTCTCCAAACCATAATTTTCCTAGTAAGTCAGGAACCACTGCTGTGACCTCTGAAACCAATTTAGCTGGTCAGAGGCTCAAAACACTGTTTATCACACTGAAAAAAAAGATTTGGGGACTACCACTCAAATATTAGTGTTAACTTTTAACTAACACAGACAATGAATAAACTCTTACCTTTGACCTTAAATTCAAAAGTAATGAGGACCAAATGTGTGAGAGAGTTGGTGTGGGCTGAGCCTGAATATGAGATATAGACTGCCAGTGAAATTCAATTAGGTCCTGACTTGTATGGTGCTCAGGGAATTTGGAACTCCCAGGAGGACTTTGCTTCTAGTGAAGTTGGTGGAAATTGCAACTTTTTGTTTAGTTTCTTCTATTTTAGACTCGTAATTTAATTGCAAAGCTGTTCCACTGACCTCAGGGCTGAGGTGTGGAGAGGTCAAACGACTTCCCCTGGTCAAACAGGATGCATGTGGCATAGCCATGAATAGATTCCAAAGTACTGGTCCTTTGTCATAAATGTAAGGCCATTCTTAGTGTGACAAGAGCTGTTCTATTTTAAGCAGATCCAATCATTTGTCCAAGTTGTCATTATGGCTTAGCTATAACAGTGGCAGAGGACACGAACTCTAGGTACTTTTAGTAGAAAGCTATGAATATGTCAACTGAGGTCCAAGTCTGTAATTCCCTGCTGAAATTCAGAGAAAGACACTTCTAGCAGTGCGTGGTGAAGTCTCTCCCCAGCCGTTCTGTGGCTTTGTATTTTAGAAATATTTTCTGATGATCTGAATTTCTTGGTATTTCTGCCTTCTGTCTCCCAAGATCTAAAAGCACTAACTGCCTTTCTGTGATATTCCTATAAAGTCATTTGGTAATTAACTTCTGTTTTACAGAAGAGGACAGGAAATGAAACCTCCTGGTCAACTGTTTTCATAATTAAGCAACTGAATCAAGGAGGCTCAGTTTTCAGAGCTGCTTGTGGCTCAGCAAACAGGAACAGACTCGTCAACTGCTGAGCGTACACTTTGCACAGGGTGTATACTATTTAAAATAATGTTTAAAAAAGAGGACAGGATGAAGTCTAAACTTGGTTATATGAATCCATATGCAATAGATCACTGTTCTATAACCTGTGGCTGCTCCCAAGGCTTATTGGCAGGCCTCTCACCACACTTTCCTGTTTATTGAAAAATGTTTTCCATGCACTGGCTCCCCAGACCAGCAGACAGTGAGCCAGTAAACTGCACCAAACCTCCCTTACCCTTTCTAGCAGTTGCCTTAAAGCCAAGCAGAAACTGCTGTCTGGAAGTATTGTTTTCTCTACTGAGCCTCAGTTTGCAAGCAGGTTCATGAGAATTTTTCCAGTTTGGAAAGTAAACCATTCGTCAAAGATCATACAGGAAATTAGTGACAGAATAAGGAAAAAAGTTAGATTTCTTCACAAGACCTAGACTTGAACTGTGAGACAGTTCTGACTCTGGAAATTTATTAATTTCAGAGTCACATATTAAGAGATAGTGTGTTTCAAGATCACAGAGAGACATTCCTGCTGAATTATGGTTAATGGAAAAAATCTGTCCTCATTGATATAAACCAGTATAACTCCACTGACAATCACCTACTGCTTATCTTCTCTCAGGACAGGGCTTAGCACCAGGAGTGCTGCTATAGAAGTGCTTCATATATGTCTGTGTCAGATGTAAAAGTTTCTGGGCTTTGCAAATGTAATTGGCAGTCTTTGCTCAGCCCTAGCCATAGAGTCTAATTTCAGCATCTGTGTACTGGGAGCAGTGGTAAACAATGTTCCTTCTGCTTTTTTTACTCCCACTGCTAAAGAGTCACTGCGTTGAAGACTAGAGTTAGGGATGAGGAAAAATATAAGCTTGGAAAAATAATTGCATTCTGAAGGTGTGTTCTTTCAATGGAGTTTTAAACTATAGGAGGCTTGGGAAATACTTGGCATTTATTTAGGTATATGCTTTTTCTCCTTCCATACATTACCTTTAAAATGCTAAATGTAAAATGAACATTGTTGGGCAGTAGGCAAATGTTTATCATTGTCATTATAGGAAATTTCTTTTTGTTTAGTTGCATAAGTTTGATTTGAAGACATAGTATTTTGTGTAGGCAAACTCACTTTAAAATCTGGTTATTAACCTGATTGCCCTGTGAAACTGTCCAAATTTAATGTTCCAGATGTTAGTGGTTCTGCTCCATGTTTATACTCTTCTTTCAGCAGCTGTTAACTGTTTGAAAAAATTACTCAGATGGGTGGTAGTGGTATTTGATGCAGAATCCACCCCCAAGGGGCATGTAATTACATAAATGCAGCCCAATAAGTATCATTTATCAGTACAGCAAACCAAATAACATTCCTTCAGCCTGATGTAAATCATAAATGCTATCGCAGCCTCTTGACAGAACAGGCTGTGCTGACTCTTACTACATATTTTTTTAATCAAGAGATATAAAATTACACAACCTTTTTTTTTCCTCTCCTTGCCTATCCATCTACAAATGAGAAGTCTAATCCTGCTAATGCGTGTGCACATGCGTAGCTTCCCTGGTGTGAGTAATCCTTTCAAACTGAGTGAACTGCTTTTTGGAGGAAAGGTGAGTGCACGAATCCCAGTTTGCAGATGTGGCTCTGCAGGCAGGGTGCTCTGGAGACCCCTCTCCTGCTGTCCTTAGCATGCTGTAATTGATGGAATGGCAGGAATGCAGGCCTGGCTTCCAGAAGCAGGGCTGAAGTTTGGTTTCGGAGTGGAGATTGCACTCAGCAATGTAGCGGTAAGATAATTCCCAGTACAGCTAATTGGCTGCTCTCAGGAGCAGGTCCTCAGTGCAGCTGAGTCCAGCCAAACAATTCAGCTTTAAATGATGACAGGGTTTAGCAGAATAATTGTTTTGATCATTGCATATACTTTTGTCTGTCTGTGGTCACCTGTAATGTGCTGCAGCTTTGTCTATACTGTGAAATAAACACTGTGAAATAATACTGTGAAATAACTTCTGACTGCTTTTTTTTCTGTTGTTCAAACTGTTTCCTGACTGTTTTTCCATTAATTTCTTTTTCCCCCCTCAGTTTTGGTTTATATTCCACTTTCTCTCCCCCTCACCTTCCCTTCCACCCACAGAAAAATTTTCTATGTGAAAAATCATGTTGTACTTGTAAGTTCCATGAGCTTTTGCAAGAGAAAACACTGAGAAAAGTCTGTAATTATGTCTTTAAAAAAAGAAAAAAGGATACATAAAAAAATTCATTTAAAGCTCTTACAGTGTGTTTTGTGTTAATGGGAAGCTTTATTTTCTTTAATCTATTATCTGTTTCTCAGCTCACTAGTGGAAGAATACCACAGTGTGTATCATCCCTGCAATAAATTCTGTAAATTTCCTTCTCTACATCCTTGGCATTGTTAGGGAAATCCAATATGTCAAATGTGTCTGAAAATCATAATTTCTTGATACAAAAACATACATTAAAGAGATGAATAAACCCATTAACTTTTAGTTGCTGCAGAAATCGCTGTCTGTCATTTTGTTAACAATAATTTGAGGCAGGGGTGGTGGGTGAAATTTTATAAAAGGTGGCTTCCTGGCATTTTAAGTGAAGTCTTTTTCTGACATAGATGTCTAATGCTCCTCTGATTTTAGAGATATATAATCCACAAAACTTGCTTCACATAGGAACAGAGCAGTAAAATATGAAACCTGGCCAGAAAAGAATAGCAAAATCATACTTCAGTAAAACTTTGCAATAGTAGAAAATTATCAGTGATACTGTGCTCCATGCTGTCTGTTAGAAATTAATGTAAGGAAAACAGTTCTTAAATATTTCAAGTTCTGTTTCGATTTGAACATTTCTTGAAATGCCTGTGACCAAATTTTTTCATGAGTTTTGTGCTAGTAACTGATGGATAAAAGGTGACAGATATGCCAAACTTAGGCAATGTTTTTGGTTTATGACCAAGAACTTGAAAGAATTGCAGTTTACTATTTACAGTGCAGTAAAACATTTCTCCTTTGACCATTAATTTCTTTTCTTCCCCAGGAAGCCACTCTGCAACATGACATTTGAAGATTTTGAGAACTACTCTTATTTCTACGACCTGTCTGAGGAAGATGAGTCACCCCAGTCATCCCTCAGCATTGCCCATATTATTTCCCTTTTCTTTTACAGTGTGGCATTTCTGCTGGGAGTGCCAGGTAATGCCATTGTCATCTGGTTTATGGGCTTTAAGTGGGATAAATCCGTTTCTACACTCTGGTTCCTGAATCTGGCCATTGCAGATTTCATTTTTGTTCTCTTCCTGCCCCTCTACATTACCTACGTGGCAATGGGTTTCCACTGGCCTTTTGGGAAGTGGCTGTGCAAAATGAACTCATTCATTGCACTGCTTAATATGTTTGCCAGTGTTTTCTTCCTGACATTCATCAGCCTCGACCGCTATATCCGCCTTGTCCACCCAGTCTTTTCCTACAAATACAGGACTGTAAAGAACACCCTCCTTCTGAGTGGGGTCATCTGGATGTCAGCTGCAATTATTGGTGGCCCTGCCCTGTACTTCAGAGACACAGCTACAGTTCTCAACAATGTCACCATTTGCTACAACAACTTCCATGTGCACGACAGAGAGCTGATTTTGCTGACACATCACATTCTCATTTGGGTGAGGCTTGCGTTTGGTTACCTCTTCCCTTTAGTGACCATGGTCATTTGCTACTCACTGCTGATTGTCAAAGTGAAGAGGAGAACTGTATTGACTTCGAGCAGGCTTTTCTGGACCATCATTGCTGTAGTTGTAGCTTTTTTTGTCTGCTGGACACCATATCATATATTCAGCATTGTGGAGCTGTCTGCTCACCATGATGAAAACTTGCATGACTTGCTGCAGGATGGCATTCCCCTCTCCACTGGCCTTGGTTTCATCAACAGCTGCCTCAACCCAATCCTGTACGTTCTGATCAGCAAGAAATTCCAGGCGCAGGTGAAGAGCACGGTGTCTGAGGTGCTGAAGCTGGCCCTGTGGGAGGTGAGCCGCTCGGGCACGGTCAGCGAGCAGCTCTGGAGCTCTGACAATGCTCCTGTGCACTACTGTGAGACTGCCCACTGACTGCTCCTGCCACCAGCTCCCTCCAAAACAGCTGACAGGAGGTTTGGAGGCGTTCTTGACTTCACGTCTGCCAGTCAGATGTGCATCTTTGCCTGTAGAGTTTGCTGTAAACAGCTGGCTTAATTGCACTTGCTGCTTTAATTGAAAGTTTTTTAAGGGACACATGGTTTGGATGTGTCCTCGCAATGCACATACAGCCTGAACTGGAAATTGTCAGCATAAGTGGAATTACTCTAACTGGGCTTTTGATGAGGAATGTTGTTGTAATCCTGTTGTGCTGTGGTTCCATACCTCATTGATATCAAAAGAACACATAATAAAAACATTCCTCCTTGCTATTGCTGATACCACTCTTAATTAAGGCATTCTCATCCAAGAGGCTGTGGCTGTACATCAGTGGGTCATGAGTCTCCTGATTGCCTCCTACCGCCCCAAGGAGGAATTCCCTGGCTACATCCCATCAAATGCAGCTATCAGTGGCTCCACTCTGCAGCTGGAGAAGAATCTCAAGTCAGAGAACACTGAATTGCTGCTTTCTATTGTCAAAAAAGAAAAATATAGAAAGAAAATCTGTCTTCTCCCAGTGCTCTTTATCTTATACTCAAAACTAAGAAAGGAGACCCTGTGTTTTCTAGACACTTACTGTATTTTTAGCACCAGCTGGGTGCAAAATACTGAGCAGATGTTTCATATAGGTGTTAGGCTCATTTGAAATGTGCAAATAATTAATGAAAATATTTCTTACAGCTTCTGTGCCGCACTTCTTTTTCTATGTTTAAAATTTTAGTCCTACAGAGGTTGACAACTATTGATTGCTCTTTATTGCTCCTTCAGGCAAAGGGAAAGAAAGAATATAGCATTTTGTTTGCCTTAATATCAAGCTCAAAAAAATGGGTGGAGTGAATTCATCAGTATTCTGTTGCAAGTCTGTAGCCAAATACGGACTTCTTTTCCAAATAAGAGGCAAGACAGTTCATCCAGGAAATGGAGTCCACTCCCATAAGAAAGATGAAGTAGTCCCAGTTATGCTGTATTCTGTTTCAACTTGTTGCTTGCCGCAGAATCACACATGTACCAATTCAAATATATATGTATATAGTATGTGGAGTGAACCAATTTCTCAGGCAATACCACTTAATTCAAAAGTTGAATGTGGGACGAAACTCCACTGAAAGTAAAAGCATAGAGCTTTGGGGTTAATTTGAACTGTTTTTTCTTAGTTACTGGCCTAGGCATATAGAGTAAAACTGCCTTTCAGATAATTTACCTGGATTATATGGCCTGCCAACACTTTAGTAGCATTTATGCTGTAACTGAGGCCTTATATGTAAATAGATTTGCTTTTGTATAAAATACATATATGTATGCGTGAGCACATCCAGTATTGGTAGCTGCACAAATAGAGACAGCCTGACAGTGGTCTGTAACTATTCCTTTGGGCTCTGGTTTCAGAGTATGAGAGAGTCAGGCAGGATCAGTGGAATTTCAGTGTATTTCCCTTTGGGCTGGAAAGCTGGTAAGCAGCATTCTTCCTTTGAGTCATTTGCTGCCTGGTATATAGTTGCTCATCATAATATTTTGGCACGATGCTGCTGAATGTGCCTAAATCAAACATTTTGCAGTTTTTCTTCTCATGTTCCCTGACATCTTTCTAAGAATGATGTACTCTCCTGGCTGTAGTCCAAGTGAAGTAATAAAATTTTGTTGTTTCCAAAGAGCATGTTCATTTACTTTTCTTAGCAGCAATGTGTGGTGACTGGCTTTTTCAATAACAGCTCCTTCCAAAGGTTTTGAAAGGTGTAATCAAGCTCTTTCTGCTATGGGATTTAAGGTTCGTGTCAGCTTTATATATATATATACACAACACAGAGACTGATTTTCAAATGGGGGATCATGTATGTCCCACCTTGCATAAAGGGTCAGAAAGTGTGGCCTGAAGCAAACAGGAGAAAGTGAGGGGATAAAATTCAGTAAGGCCAAAATCAGCCTTGATCTGTGGCATTAAGTGGATTAACAATTGTGCAGTGTAACTGCTTCTCTTCACACAAGATCAGCTACAGAATTATCTATATTATTTCTTCAAGAATAATGCAAGATATCTAAACAGAAAGATAATGCTCTTAATTTCTGTTTTCAAAGATTCTCCAAAACAATGCCAACAATTCTATGCTACTTGGACTGAGGAATGGTAATTCAACTCACCACAAGGGAAAAAAAGGGCCAGAAGAAGGAATCTGAGTCATCATTCAAAGAGATACTATAGAAATAGCTATTAATACATTTCACTATAGACAGGTTCTAGTTACTTTTACCTTCTTCCTGAACAGTTTGTGTTTCTGAAGGTTTTTATGTAGATTAGTTTTTGTTAAAACTTTTTTCCCAGAATTCCTTTATAGAACATACTGAAGTTATGGAATTTTCTACCCATCTTTCTGTTACAGGGCACACTTGGGATTCTTATGTCATTTACTCCAGGCACAATGACACAGCAATATCCAGTATATACCCAAACACTACAAAAAACACCTAACATAAATATATGTGTATTGAGTGAGATTCTCTTGCCCACATACCTACCTATTTTTTCACTGGGAATGCTGTGCTCTCTAGGGCTCTTTTGGTTCTTTTGTACCTATGCAACTTTCTTTTTAATATCAGGAAAAAAAACCCCACCAAAACCCAAGACACAAAAGAAATCTCAAGAACTAAAGAATTTGTACCTGCATGCTTAGCAAAAATGTAACACACACAAATCCAGTCTGGCAGGTCACATGGATGACTGGATGACTCAGTGCTGTATTTTAACAAAGTTACCATCTATAAATCAAACCATTTCATCCACTTGGAGCTTTAATTTCAAGGCCAAGAAAGAGTATCAAGGTAAGCAGCATGTTGAATGGTAGGACAGGAAGAGTGATGGCCAAGATAATAAAACCTGTACTTCTGAGGCAGAATTTTTAATAATCTGTTTTTCTGATATGGTGTTTGCTAGTTTCTTGCTTTTAATACCACCGTGACAGAATTGGTAAAATTAAGCTACATGATTTAGCAGAAGTAACAGCTAAAGAATTGCCACAGAAAGGGTACTGTTTAGGAATTAGGTTTAAGGAACGTGGCAAGTGAGCCTGCAACAATACTCACTTTCAGATCTTTAACCATGCTTTCAGCCAATAGCAGGCAGACTTTTTTTTTCTGAGACGTATTATAAACAAAGCTCTTACATAACCTGAAGTTGGCAGACCTTTAAACAAGGAGAAAGAGGAACTGCAGTGCCAGATAACCACACAGAGGCTCTGTGGAAAAAAAAAAAGAACGAAAGGAGTTACTTAAGCTGCTGCTGTCAGTTAAGACACTGGGCATCTTCATCTCAGAGACCAACGCAGCACATAAAAGGATTCCATTTCATGGTGACAATAAATCCTGTCAGTCCAGTGCAAGGCCTAGAATTATGAATCTGTTTAGAAGCTTCACGACTTTGACAGCTTCTACATTTGTATCATTCCTATGGACAGTTTCTGGGATTTCTTCCTGATAGGTCCTTCAATTGCTAAAAAAGACATGAAAGCAATCTGGAGCTGAAAACAGCTCAAGCTGCTGTTAATTTCATTACTTTTTATATCACTCATGCACTTGCTATTTTTCAGCTATTTTTTTTATGGTTGAAGTGACGAGCACGTGTGAAGTTTACGGTGTAAATCAGACTCCTGCAGGGGCCGCAGCCCCTGGATCGCTCCCGATCCTGCCCCGCTCCTCGGGCGGGAGCCGCACCCGGGGCTCCGCTGGGCTCGCAGCGCCCTCCGGAGGCCCCGCATGGGAGCGGCTCCTCTGCAGCAGCATCGCTGTGTAATTAACACCCCAAACCCCACTAATTCCATTGCAAGCGTTTCCAAACCTCAGAGGGGAGAAAAGAAAGTTCCGAGTCATAGAACAGGTGAGGAGGTAGCAGGGTAGTCTCAGGCCTTATCGCTTTGAGCTTAGCTTCACTTCCCGTCTAACTGGAGTTTTAGCTGCTGTGGTGTATTTGGTTAGTCACTACCCTTGCTAAACAAAAATAATTTATGATTCTGTTGAACCACTAAAACATAACTTGCACTTGGACTGAGCCTCGCTCTGTTCCCTTAAAGCCATCCCTCCCCCCCTCCAGAGGAATCACAGACATTTCCAAAGAAGCAATTTTCTCTGCAGACAGAGCAAAAAGCACTCCAGTATTTTAAAGGCATGGTAACTCTGAAGTGATGGTAAATGTAAATTTTCTGTTTTCTCTGCTCATGCTCTTGGATACTACAATGACATGTCTGAGTAACCTTGAAACTCAGCTTCAGCTTCTACTTTGCCCATTAAGAACATCTTTGTGATCTGGATTACTTTAAGATCTTGAATTAAGCACAGACACCGCACATTTTTTGCAACAACATTTATTCTAGATTTATCAAGACTTAAATCTTATTGAAAGCAGCTACATCCATTGATTGTACATAATCTTCAAAAGCTGTTATTCTCTCTTCCAGCATATCTGTTCCAACTTTATCATCTTCAACAACACACTGGATCTGAAGCTTTTTGATACCATAGCCAACAGGTACTAGCTTGGCTGCAAAATAAAAAAGGCATTTAGTACTCCTTAAGGTGAAATCTCTTAAAAACATCAATCTATGAATGAAATGACAAAAGCAATTTGCAGGAAGACATAAAACCAGCCTTTGATCCACATCACAGACCATTTAAATAACAACCCAGCATTCATCACAACTCACTACTGAAAAGAGTTTCTTTCTGTGGACCTCCCCCCCAAACCAGCAATGAGGGTGAGTTCAGGTGTGTTTGCTGCATCAGAAACTGTACAGGGAGATGCAGAATGGCAGAACTGGAGTTTTATAGCTTTCAAAACCCGTACTGAATCTTAATCAGGCATTAATACACCTTTTCTGACCATGGAAAGAACACTGAAGATCTTTAGTACTGCAGTTCCCGCTGTTTTAGCTGCCTACATTTAGAGGTCAGCAAACAGTGACCACAAACCCAGCTACTCATACTCTGTCCCAAGGGCCTGCCCTGAAAGTTCCCCACACTTACAAGATCCCCAGACCAGGCCATCTGCTTGAATGCTCCGAACACACTCCTCCAGTTTGGCCATGTCTGTCTCATCATCCCAAGGCTTCACATCAAGCAAGATTGATGACTTGGCAACAACAGCTGGTTCTGCAGGAAGAAAATCACCATGAAGAAGGAATCTTTCAAAAATTCGTGAATATACTTGCAAACTAGTTTTATGAGAGCAACTTATCCAATTTCATGAGAAAGAACCTGCTCACATTGCTGTGACAGGCCTCTGGTGTGCATTCCTGAAGTACTGCAGCTGTGTACATCCCAACGTTCAATGTGTAAATACATTTTGCTCTTGAGAACACATATTTAAGTAGCTGACAGTGTTTGTTACATAGGAAGTCCTTTTCAGAAGGCCTGAGAAGGAACTCAATGCTGTGTAACAGTTTATTTTCCACAGAGGGAATCCTGCAACTGCTACAGTTCTGAACAGTTCCAGACCAGTAGCTGTGGAGTAACTTGTGTATTGCAGCAGTTTCTCTAAAGTTTGAAAGAAAGTCCTCGAGTTATATCCATTTATGTAGAAAGCTCAGTCTCTGGAAAGAACAAGCAGGAGTTTATGAAGCAGAAAAACCACATTAACATTCCCATTTGCTACAGGAAGGCCGAGTTCACTGGCAATTCAGGTGAAGCCAATTACTCCCATATCATTCCAGTCAAGCTGATCTATTATTACAGTTCATTACTGTTTCTAGCCATCCTGTTCAAATGCATGAAAATTACCTAAAGCACAAAAGATTAGCAAGTTCTTGGTATACATACTTTTGGACTTCTTTGATTCATACTGGGCCAGACGTTCTTCCCTCAGTTTCTTTGCTTCTTCACTCTCCTGAAAGAGAAATTTGCAGTTACAGAGAAGCACCAAACCCCCACATCTCTCCAAAGCACTACTAAACTGACTGGCATCTACTCAGATAAAAACAAAACATCACAACTGTCAGCCGAAAGATGGTGATTTTTTGTTTTACTCATCATGTAACCAGTCAAAGTTGGACAATTCACCCCACTACAACACATTATTTTCTAACTTTTGAGCTTTCACCTTCCAAGCTTTCCTATTCTGCAAAGGTAACTATACTTGAGAATTCCAAGTAGGATCTGTTATCAAGGTCAGAAACGTAACTTCAGGTAGGTCAAGGTGAAAACCTGCATGCCTGTGTTAATTTCTAAGAAGCAATAAAATATTATAAAAAAGGTCACACGTACCTCCTCATCATCAGATCCAAAAAGGTCAATGTCATCATCATCTTTACTATCTGTGGCTGCACCTGTTGTGTCCTCAACATCAGCAGGACCGTATTTTCCCAAAGCCTTCTTTACTCCTGGCAAGCTGAAAGAAAAACACAGCTATTAGGAACTCAGATGTCAATACAACCACTGCACCTATAAATGCATTTGTAATAAAAACCTTATGCTAAAAAGAGTAAAAATCCAATTCTGCTACTTGAAATCAGAGCCTTGTGAAAGACAGTCCCCAGTGTCCTGACATTCCAGTAATCTGTGAAACTAGGATTTGCTGTAGCTCATCAAACCTGGTATGATTCTGCCCAACTAAGTACACTGACAGGAAAAGGAAAAGCTTTCTTAATGGAATCTTTATCTGCACTATATTCTGTCTAGGAGGAATTACCAACTTCATGCTTCCTGCATTTACTTGTTTAAAAACTAGTAAGTTACTGAAAATACATTATTGCAAGGTAGCTGCTACTTTCCAAAGTTTCAGTGAACACTTGACCCCACACCCTTGCTCTTAACATGACACGGGACCAAAACTCCTTGAATTTACCTTCTCCTGAAGCTCTTATAGTCCTGCTATCTTAGAATAAGCACACAGCTGTATTGCTAATGTGAACTGCTGTTACTGGAACCATAAAACTGGGTTTAGATTTCAGGAACCATAAGCAGCTTCCAGAGTGGACTTAGTGAAACCACTTCAGAATCTCAGTCCCCTTTAGCATTACAAAAGCTTCAGAAATGGGTGTCAGTACAGCATCTTTCACGAACACTTAAAACCACTAAAAAAATAAAATAAATACTATTTCCGGTCATATTTCTCCTTCTTTCCATGTCCTTCAGTACTGCAAATAATTTCTTTTGTCTTCCGTACTGACAGAAGAGGTCTGCCCTGTTTCTGGAGCTGTTTGTATTCCAGCAACACAAAACGCCACGTGGTGCTATTGGACAATTTTGGTAATTTCGCAGTTTTGTTCAAACGCGAAGAAACAACTGCTACCGTTTGTAGGCCAACTCGCGGAATTATTGCTGCTTCGCAGTTCAACCATACCTTGCCTTCTGCTTTTCATACGACTTTATATGATTATACCACCGGAGAGCATGGAACAAGTCTGCAGGCGGCGGGGCAGCGATCGCTTCGAACACTGCTATGTCAGCCTGTGAAGGGACGTACCTGCGGAGAACAAGCCAATTTAACCCCCTTGCTCGGGGCACGCAGGGACACGTGGAGCAGCGCCGCCCGTGACTCAGGGCCCTTCTGCCCCCGCCAGGCCTGACTCGCCTTCCCCGCTCCCCAGCACCTTTCCCCCGCCGCCTCTCACCCCTCGATGTAGCTCTTATCGGCCAGGAAGTCGTTGAGGACGCGGAGGCCCGCGGCGGACTTCAGGTCCCCGAAGCCCATGGCAGCGGCGCGCGGCCCAGACGCTGCGCCCGCCCCG
>JAHLSL010000093.1:3301561-3325513 GCA_025920805.1 Petroica traversi
GCGCTCTGCTGCAGGCGGAGAGGCCGCTCGGTGACATTTCTGTGTGTGTTTATAGATTGCTAGAGAATCTTGCATTTGGAGGAGGTAACTCACTCTCCCATAACTGTACACGTAGCTGTGCATTCGTGCTCCTTTGCAGCTGGCGTAGAAGTTTTCACTCTTGTCTTTAGAACTTGTCAGCACACACTTGAAGCGATAACAACAGTGCCTTTTTCTCTCTTACCAAAGCATCATGCTTCGACTGCTTGCTGTGCCCAGGACCTTAGCTGGGGTCACCCAATCCTCCAGAGTATGTGGTAAGTGTCTGTAGTTTATACCTGGGCTGTGGTGATAAATGTGTGTGCAGGTCATTTATTGAAGGGCACACTTGCATACTTGGCCTGCAGGCTGAGGGTTCTGTGTTGCACTGTTTATACAGCTGGGATTCTATCAGCACTCTATAACTAAAATCAGGAGACGGGGTCTGATGGTTTGCATCCAGCAGTAAGTGAAAGCTGTTTTCCCTTTCCATGTCCTTCAGGGCGTACAACTGCAACAGCAGCCAGCAACCAAATAGAGGTGTTTGTGGATGGCCATCCTGTACTGGTGAACCCCGGAACCACAGTACTGCAGGTGTGGGCAATGGCATTCTGAATTTTCTGGGGCCTCCCATCTCACTTTTTGGCAGCATGTTCTACTCCATACAGTAAAAAACCACCTGCCTTTACATTGTTTCTTGCAGTTCTTTAGGGGTGTTGTAACTGACGGTGATGTAATTTCATGTGACAGAATTCATTGGGGGAAATCAGGTTTTGGGAAAGAAAATTATGCTGTGGTGGCCTGAAAGAAGATGCATGCAGCATCAATCCCAGCTGCAAAAATTTATGCAATGCAATAACAGGTTTTGATTAATTCTGGTTGAACTTCTGTCTCTGAACACTACATGACCTTGTAGTCTTTCATAACCTTTACATTTTGTTACAGTATGTCCTGGGTAAATGAAGTATTGCCTCCTTTTAGTTGTTGGATGTTATGATTTGGAGTGCTTATCCTTAGCTGCTTGTATTATTCGTGGTGTGGGGAGAAAGAGAACCTGGATCTCCCAGCTTGTGCTGAACATTGTTACTTTTCAGGCTTAAGTGTCAAGTAAAGCTTCTTTTAAAGAAGCCGTTTAGTGAAGATATGGTATAATGAGTTAGAACATTAAAGTGCACAATTTATTTCAAGATATAGCCTTTGTTCTTTGGATACAAATTCCTAGTTTATTTAGGCATTAGAATGCTCCCAGCAGGAACCTAGTGTAAATTTTGCTTAAATGCTATTTTTTTAAATTAGCTATTCAGTTTTCCTGACATCATCCTTTTTGGTAGAAATTGTTAGAAAAATTAGATTTTGTTACAGTTTTTAAATTAAACTTAGTGGTATTTCTTCTGGCAGGCATAGCTATGATGCTGTAGCATAGATCCCATTAGCTGTGGGGGTTTTATGCAGGAAAGGCTGTCTTCATCTGTTCTTTGGAAATCTACTGGCTTTGTCCTCCTGTCTCTTCTTGTGTCATGTTGTCTTTGAGTTTGGGGTCTGCTGAAGTTGAAGATTGACTGTGCTGGAGTACCTTAATACTGAATATTCATGTTGTTGAATTATCAGAAATCTTTATGCCTGTGGTGCTCTCTTTGGTTTTTCAATTTTTACTTTCATGCACTTTTCTTTAAAGACTATATGCATTCTAAGAAAAGTTATTTGTATTGCTAATGCCCTGTTACAGAGAATTCTCTCTATTATTAGAGGAAAATGAAAGAGAGCTCAGTTCTCATTTCCTCTATCACTTACAAAGGTTAGAGAAACTGTAATTGATATCCTGACTTTTTTTTGCTTCGTGACAATTTTTTATTTATGGTCACTTCGTAAGATGAAAGGTCAAATGCACTCTATTCTTGAGCACTGACAGTATTACTCTTTGAAAAGCTGCATAATGTTTTCTGAGGTGGAACTGAAAAGTTTAACTAAGATTTAATTTCCCTTTTTTTCTTATATTTTTATAGGCCTGTGAGAAGGCTGGAGTTCAGATACCTCGTTTTTGTTACCATGACCGTCTCTCTGTTGCTGGAAACTGTAGGATGTGTCTTGTGGAAATAGAGAAAGCTCCTAAGGTACTGTTTGTGTTTCATAGGAATTGCAGTATGGAATATACAGTATGGAATTCAATGGGAATTTTTTTTTCTATGCTTGGGCCTAGTTTAAATCTTGTGAATAATTGTCATTCAGCTGCTCAGAGCAGTTTTTTCTTGTCTCCCCAGTGGACAGCAGTGGTTGCCTATGGGTCAGAGTCAGTTGTCAGATTTTCATGGATTGTCTTGCTCTTGGACATGAGCATTTGATAGCTGTGTGTTTGCAGTTAGATGCATTTTGTGCTTTGTAGTTCAAGCTTCAGCCATGCATTTTCAGCTGATGCTACATAAATAATAAACTTCAGATACTGTATGAATTTAGCTATAGAATTGGAATCTGCAGGTTCATTCTAAGTTAAAATTGCAGTCAGTAGTTTTTATTTTAATGCATTGATATCTGTTGTGAAATAATAGTTGTTTTCTGGAGTGAACACAGTCTTCAGTACATTCTTTTGGAGTTCAGTCTTGGACTACACATTTATACTCACATAAAATTTTTTTAGCTCACCTCAGCTTCAGTTCCATAGTTTGAGCTTTGTGTCTCTGGGAATTTTGGGTTATCACTAGAGATGGAAGTCACGATGTGATTGAAAAGTAAGAGGGATTTGTTTGTAAGAGGGATTTGAGCAGGAGTTTTTGTTAATCTTGCAGTAATCTTGAGAAGAATTTTATTCCAAGACTTTATACAGGCTTTGTGCAAATAAATGTCTCATAAATGGTTCATACTCTGAACTTCAGTTCTAGAGGTTTTCCAGATGTGTGCTGAAGCTTTTGATTTGCCTTGTATCTCTTACCCCTGACATTCTTAATGCTGTAACTGCTTGAATTGGGACCAGAAATTGTAGAATTTTTAACGTTAAATAAACCATAACTAATTTAACCTTTTTATGTAGCAGATTATTAATAAATATGGCTTTTAGTGACTTTATTAGTTAGACACTTTTTTTTCCTTGCAGGCCTCTTTATTTTTATTTATATATAACAGATACCTATGTTAGAATTGGGGGGGGAGGAGAGGAGGGTTTGTGCCCGTGCTGACAGGGAATATATTGTGTTCATGCTTGCTTTTTATGGTGATTGCAGCCAGTTGCTGCTTGTGCCATGCCAGTTATGAAGGGCTGGAATATACTGACAAACTCTGAGAAGTCCAGGAAAGCAAGGTACTTTACTTTTCACCTTCTTTGGCTGATTAGTTGTACTGTCTGCTAAATGATGTTGACATTAACTTCATTCTCTGAACTCAACAGAGAGGGTGTTATGGAGTTTCTGCTGGCAAATCACCCACTGGACTGTCCTATCTGTGATCAGGGTGGAGAATGTGATCTGCAGGTACAACATCCAATTAGATTTTGTAGACTTACATAAAATACCCTTGTCTTAGGTGAAACTGTGCTTTTCAGCAGGCTGGATGTGTGTGCGTTCTGTTGTCTGTTCCAGGACCAGTCAATGATGTTTGGCAGTGATAGGAGCAGATTCAGAGAGAGCAAACGTGCTGTGGAGGACAAGAACATTGGCCCCTTAGTCAAAACCATCATGACTCGCTGCATACAGTGCACTCGATGCATCAGGTAAGGTCCTCAGCTTTCACTGAGGAGAGCACTGAGCAGGCATATTTGTGTCAGTTTGTTACCAGTGAAAGAAACCCCATGAGGGGTAGTCAGTTTTTTAAAAAAATATTTTCTGATTGTACTTAAAAATTTTATTTCTGTTAGTGACTGATAGCTGGTTTCCTGGAGCTACCAGACAGGAAATAGAGAAAGATGGCCAATGCATGAAAGTGAAATCAGAGTTCTGCAGGGCAGAACTGGTCCCATGCTGTTGGTGCCAGAATGGATATGTGACTTCCTCAGCCACAGTTGTAAGAGTTATTTATTTTTGATAACCTCTGGTAGCTATGTTTATACTGTTCTGTAGCTCTGAAATGCTGGACTGGCCAACTTGAGCCAGATGGAAAAGAATACAATGTACCCAACTAGTTCTAGAGAGAGCTTGTTAGTTAGGACTAATCTTGGACTCAGTTTGTGTAGTACAGTGAGTACTGAACTGCTCTGTTTTGTGATATAACTCCCCCTGGATTTTGTAGTCCTTTTTGAATGAAATTCTGCAGATGGTCCTGCATGTGATGGCACTGACTGATGCATCTAAACAATTGTTTTCTTCTTTTAGGTGTAAGAACTAATGTTTTATCTTAAGAAAATGAGATGAGGGCTGAAAAATGTTCTGTGTTGCTGCTGTACATTCCAGATGTGTTTCTCCTTCTTTGTGCATCTACCAGGTTTGCTAGTGAGGTTGCAGGGGTAGATGACTTGGGAACAACCGGAAGAGGAAATGATATGCAAGTTGGTACTTACGTTGAGAAAATGTTTATGTCTGAGTTATCAGGAAATATTATTGACATCTGTCCAGTTGGTGCTCTTACCTCCAAGCCATATGCCTTCACTGCACGTCCGTGGGAGACAAGGTGGGTGTCTTAACTCATACTGAAGACAGTTTTCTCAGTTTGTTGTACACTTTATCTTAGAATATGTCCTTCTGTGATACCAAGGGTTTTCTCTGATTTTTATTTTCTGTGTTTTTGTTGTTCAATCTTTTCCATAGATTGAATCTAACACAAATTATATTACTTACAGCTTATTTAAGAAAAGGAATAATGTTATAGCTTGCAGAGTGTTCTTCCCTTATTTTTACCCTAAAATGTTTCTGAGCTGTAGATTGTGCTGCTTGCTTTATCAAAGATGTGTATAAAGGAAAATTCAAATTCATTAACTCACTAATTGTTGAGGATATTATTTACAATATCCTGTGAAACTGAGCTGTCCAGCCTCAGAGCAGATCTCTGTCTGATTTTCTTAAGTAGCTGTTAAAACCAAAACAAGACTTGAAACACATTCAGGAGATAGAATCACAGAATGTTAAGGGTTGGAATGGAGCTTGAAGATCGTCTGGTCCCAACCACCCCTGCTATGGGCAGGGACACCTCCCACTAGACTAAGTTGCTCAAGACTTTATCCAGCCTGGCCTCGAACACAGGAGCACGCTGGTTTGACCATCCCAAGGATATTGAAAATCCCCAAGAGCTGTAGCAATTAGTGTGGAGGATCAGGGGGAGGCGGAGGAGCTGCCTCCCCACAGATCGGCTCTCGGGGAAGGTGCAGGGTGTAATTACCAGCCGTGTCCGCCGGAGGGCGCCCGAAGCGCGGAGCCGGCAGCGGTGCCGGGTGCGAGCACCGGCTCAGCCCCTCCGGCAGCGGGGATGTCCTGTCACAAACCAGTGGCACACTGAGACAGAATTACATCCTTAACCCACCTTCAAGAGATGATAAACAGCAAGCAGGGAACATGTCCAGCAAGCAAGGTGTTGCATAACACAACTCTGAGAGCGTGTGCAGCAGCTCCGAGACCAGCACCTGTTAAACTAATACCATGAATGCTTATAACACACTGTGGTCAGATCTCAATCTCTGGTTATTATCTCAATTCTTCATGCGCCACACTGGATGCTTGAAAGGATTGTTTTGATATAATTCTGCAGGCAGCTAAACACCACAAAGCCAATTATTATTTTCACCTCCCTGTGGGGCATGGGAGAGAAAATTGGGGTGGGAGAATGTAAAATTGTGGGCTGAAATAAAGAATAGGATGGGAAAAAAATATAATAATGATAAAAGAACTAGAATATACAGAGCAAGTGATGCACACTGCGATTGCCCAACCAGTCCCTAGCAGCCCCCAGCCAGCTTTCCCCCTTATTCACATGCTGAGCTTGCTGCTGTGTTTTGCAGAACATCCCTTTGGCCCACTGGGGTCAGCTGTCCTGCCTGTGTCCCCCAGCTTTTTGTGTCTCCCAGCTTCCTTGCTGATGGGACAGGGTGAAAAGCTGAAAAGTCCTTGATATGGTGTAAATGTTGCTTAGCAACAACTGGAACATCCCTGTGTTATCACACTAGTCTCGCCCTAAATCCAAAATACAGCACAATACCAATTATTAGGAACAAAATTGCCTCTATGCAGGCCAGAAATAAGACACTTGCTGCTTATATATGAAAGACTGAAGTGGTTTGTTTGTCCTTTTAAACAGGAAGGTAGAGTCAATTGATGTTCTTGATGCAGTTGGAAGCAACATTGTAGTGAGCACGAGAACTGGAGAAGTGATGAGAATTTTGCCAAGGCTGCATGAAGATATCAATGAGGAATGGATATCTGACAAAACCAGGTATGTGGTTATGCTTGTATCCACATGTGTTTATGTGTGCCTTAAGGGCACGCTTTGCAGAACCAGAAATGTGCACAGTAGCACTGACTTTGGGATTTAGCTATTAATATTGTAAAGCTACAGTGAAGAAAAACAATTGGTAAAATATGTTTTTTAATTCTATAATTGAAGTTGCTGAGTTTTCTAATGTTCTGATTTTTGTAACTTTTTTTTATCGGTAACTTATTTCTATTACTGATTGTTTTGTGTGTTTTTTGAGAAGGAAAAGTTAAACTGTCTTGGCTTTCTCTTTTCTAAACACTTGCAGTTGGAAAACTCACAGAATTATTTACAACTATCTTTGCTCTTTTAAAATATTCTTTCTGTTCACTTAGGTTTGCTTATGATGGTCTGAAGCGTCAGAGACTTACTCAGCCAATGGTCAAAAATGAGAAAGGAGTATTTGTTTATGCCTCATGGGAGGATGTATTAGCTCGTGTTGCTGGTGTGGTAAGAACAATTTTCAATATAAGTAGTCTAAAATTAATTTCTAAAGCTGGGTGTACTATAAATATTATTATCAAATGAGTTATATTAAAAAGGCTTTTTTCTTTAAGGCTAGAGGGGAACATTTGACTCCTAATCCATTGTATTTCCACTTCAATTTCTTATTTTGACTAATACATCCTGTTTCATGGATTGGATCTTTTAAAGAACTTTTTCTTATCATGACTTTGTTTGGAGCATTGGGAGAGAAATTACTTTTATTTAAATAGAAAAGTAAACTGTTTCTTCAGAAATTCAGGAGGAAGCAATTTCCCCAAATACTCTGATCTATCTGAAGACATCTTTAAATTTATTTAAAGTGTGTTCTCACCTCTTTTTGCCATCAAAGACATTAAGTCTGTATTACTTATATCTGAATTGTGCTTTCCTCAGTGCTTTCTCTGAGTGGTGATTGATTCTGCAGCTCAAATGAAGTGCTGCATGACTGCTCTGGATTTTGATTAAAAATTTTATGTGGATGAAGTAGAATTGAATAACTGTAATTGAACTTTCCTCAAGGATGTTTTTGCCCATGGTACGGTAGCAGGGTTTGTTACAAAAGCTATTGCTACTCAGATAATACCTTTGAGTTAAGTTTACTGAGAGAGCTTGTGTAAGGGAAGTTTGTATTCTGTGTGCACTGTGGCTTCGTTAAGTAAAAGTATTCACCAACCTTCCTCTTTCACCACATCAAATGAGAGTTAGCTACATCTGAGTAATAACTCAAGTGGGAGAGACCTGCATAGAATACAGAGAGCTCTTCTTTGCTTATCATGGGTTCTGAAGCAGCTGGAGTTGCTGCCTGGCAGGAATCAGACACCACTGATCCATTTGTGCTACGCCAGGCCAGTGGTAGCATTGCTGGCTTTGGCACACCCTAATATAACAAATATTTACCTAGGCTAAATGAGAGTTTATTTCAGCGGTTTCTTTTGTTTATGTTTACACTTCCTTTCTCTCCAGCTCCAGGCAGTCAAAGGTAATGAAATAGCAGCAATTGTAGGAGGGCTGGTGGATGCAGAAGCACTAGTAGCTCTGAAGGACCTACTGAACAGAAAGAATTGTGATACTCTCTGCACTGAAGAGATCTTTCCTACTGCTGGAGCTGGGTAAGAGGATGTCTGTCTGTAATTAGTATGTTAATGAACTTTCCAGTCTGCAGACCATCTCCTGGCAATATTCTGAAATAGCAGGGATAACAATTGCTGATGCATTAGCAGGATTTATTTGAATTTACAATACTCACTTATGGAGAGTATTTATGGATTGTGAGTTGGTTTGTAGTCTCTATTCCAACAAGGGTTGCACACTTTACCCCACGTTGTACTGTATGTATGGCTGCTGCAGTTTAACAGTGAGTTACTGAAGCCAATTGCACTCTGTTGTAAGCTGGATAAATTAGTCCATTTCTATTTGTGGTGTGAAAACTTTAGTGCAATTGTGATAGGTAATTTGGATTGAGAAATCTCTTTTTCTTTTCCTGAGATGAAAAAGCATTTTGAGCATCTACAGTCTTTACCGTAGCTGCATTCCTTCCCTCTACTGAATTCTCATCCTGTTTCTTATATCTCTTTGTTACAGCACAGATTTACGCTCCAACTACCTGCTGAATACCAAGATTGCTGGGGTGGAGGAGGCAGATGTCCTCCTTCTGGTTGGCACCAATCCACGCTTCGAGGCACCGCTTTTTAATGCTCGAATTCGAAAGAGGTTCGTATTCCTTGGTGGTGAACAAGCATGTGAATCCATCTGGATTTCATACAGTTGGAGCTGCAGGCAGTAACTTGAGAGTATTCATTCAGATGGGATCATTTGATTTAGTTCACCTTTTAGTAAAGGGAATGGTGATTCATGTGTGGAAAAAGGGTAGTACCCTGTAGTGTAGAGCTAGTTCATTTTCACTTTGACATTTTACATGAAGTTCATCTACTCAGACATTTATTCCTTTGTTACATTACACAGACACCTCAGGTTTTCTGTTTTATAGAAGTCTGTTAAGGCATATTCCTTAAAGATTTATTTTCAGTATCAGTTTACTGCTTTTTATATTGTAACAAATCAGATGTACTGAGTTTAGAAGCAGACATTCAAGTTTAACATTTTCTTTGCCAAGTAGTGTGGCTTTCCCAAACTTTTGAATATAGCTAATTCAATTTTAATAACATGTGTCCGTATGTGGCAAATGAATTCTGTAGAAGTCCTGTCCTTCTCAGTGCTGGGATTTTTGAAAATAAGTAATTTTAAACCGTAATGATGTTGGAATTTTGAGAGGAGACAATGCAGTGAGATTTTTGAATGTATATGTTTCATGTATTTTTATAAGTCTGTGCCATGAGAGGCTGCAAAAAAAAGAAAAAATTTCCAACCAGGTAAGTTTTTCTGTGTTTACCTAAGAAATAAGTGGATTCTAAAATTGAATTGGCAGAAGTTTGAGGGGAGGAGGGAATTGAGTTATGAACTAGTCGTGAGAGGTGTGTTGCTGTACTGTTTCTGGATTTTACATAGAGAAATAATCCTTCTAAAAAAACGTTAGGCTTGCTTAACAGTCAGAATAAAGCTAAACTGCATGTTACCAAAGCAATGATGCCATTTAAGTTCCTTTGAAATCCTATTTTAAATTACTGCTGCAGTTATAATTAGTGGTTTTGGTTGGGTATAACTCTGTATTTCTTTAATTTTTGTAAAATGTTGTAATTTTAGCTGGCTTCACAATGACTTGAAAGTGGCCCTCGTTGGCTCTCCTGTGAATTTGACCTACACGTATGAACATCTAGGAGAGTCCCCACAGATACTTCAGGACATTGCTTCTGGCAAACATGCCTTCTGCAAGGTACACAGAACTTGAAAGTGTGGCTATTTAATTCCACAGGTATTGAGTAATAATCTGAATTCCCCAGAGACAGTTTAAAGAAAACTACCATGTTGTAGATGGGGTTATTTGCTTTTAATCAAATGCAGAGATGAGGTAATGGTTACTGTGCACCAAGCATGTATAAACTTTGTCATATATTCAGGTGTGTAAAACTTTGCAGTGCAGGGAACTCCTGGAATACTTCTTGACATAAAACAGGTTGTTTTAGACACTGCTGTTTCCACTTAAATGTGTGGTTGTTGAATATACAGTTCTGTACTGACAAGGTAATTTCCTGCTTACAGCAGGAAAGTGGAAACGTTTGCATGGAAGACTTACAGAGAAATTAGGGGATTTGTTGCATGATCTGTAGCAAGAATTGTCTTTGAAGCTGTGGAATGAATTTCTTACTGTTGGCTTGCCCAGGTGCTCGAGCAGGCCAAGAAGCCGATGGTGGTGGTGGGCAGCGCAGCCCTGCAGCGCAGTGACGGGGCCGCCATCCACGCTGCTGTTTCCACCATTGCACAGAATGCCAGGGCCAACAGTGGTGCTGGTGCTGATTGGAAAGTCATGAACATCCTACACAGGTTTGCTTTAAAACTTTTTTGGGAGCAGCTTGCTTGCACATTGGGCTACTCGGGTACCACAGTGTACATATGCAGATGGCTTTGTGTACGTGCAAGCGGTTTATCGGGTTAAAACCTGTAGGGAATATAAAAAGCAGAAGTACAAGCTAGCAAAAAAACCTCATGGGTTCCTTGACCTGGCGAAATTTCAGGCTCTCCATGAGACTTTATTAATTTATTACATTCAGATGTAGAATTTCAGGTTTTGATTTAGGCATAGACTACAAGACAGCTTATTAACATCTACCACAGTGCTCACTAGGATGCAAGTGTCACGTGCTAAATTACTGCATTTGATCTAGAGGAAGAAAAACAAAATGGCTAGAGTATTTAAGTAATATGGTTTGTTTGGTTTTTTAAAATATTCCTTTTATTGTGCAGCTTCTCAACTGAATAGTTAATTGAAAAGCTTCAAAGATTTTCATTTGAGGGCTTTTGATCTAGCTGTTCATTTTATTGGGATATTACTCCCTTTAATAGAGAAGCTTCTCTTGGATAGTCTTTTATCACTCCCTTTCTAAAATTGTGACTGTCTGACCACCCCTGTAAAGGAAAAATTAATTCAGTAAATGTAATGGCACTCAATTCTGGAGACTCAACAAATTTCATCTGCCAAAAGCAGTTTCATTGACGTAAAACTAGTGTAGTTAAAGCAAGGCTTGGTCCTCTGAAGGAAACTCAAATATAACATTCTTCTGCTGAAACTGAAATATTTAGTACCAAAACACTGATGAGTTAAAGAACACTCATGATACAAGTGTGGTTTGGCAGTCTTTCATATTGACTTCCATACTTATGGTGCACCATCCGTTCTACCTTAAGTGTAAAAAGCAACTTCACTTATTGAAACCTCTCTGTCTGACTGTGTCAGACAAAATGAGTTACATTGGAAGATCTGTACTCTAGAGAGAATATTTTTTCTTTTAAATAAGACTGGCACCTGATTATGGATGATTATGCAAAACCTGTTGCTTTGAAAAAGGAAGGCTGCTAGAAAACAGGAATGATTATTTCATTCTTTTAAAAGCATTTTTATGTGTGAATACATGAATAGGGATGAAATAGTGGTCTTAAGTCTTTGATGATTTTGAATAGCCGATGGCCCAAGAGTTGATCTTTCATCCTCCATGTGAGTGCCCTAAATTAAAGGCCTGATGAGTTCCATTCATAGCTGAAATGTCATCTGGAACATCAAGCTTCACCAGTGAGCTGCCTGCTGCTAGGTCCTGACTTTCAGTGTCTGCCTTTATTTTGCTATCCCATCTTAAATAGGTGAGATTCCCTGTGAAAACTTTAAAGGGTGTTGGGTTGTCAAAATGCAAAACTAACTTGATACGCTGTCAAAAATTTCATCTGCCTTTGAGCTTCATGTTTGTCTTGTTACTATTAGGAATGTCTTACATCCCTTCAAAATACTTAGTCAGAAAAAGAAGTTAGGTCTGTTCTGATGGGAGAGGGAGAAATCTGAAATTACTTAAAGTCGTGATATACTTGTTCCTTACAGGGTTGCAAGCCAAGTAGCTGCTTTGGACCTGGGTTTCACACCAGGAGTGGAGGCAATTAGGAAAAATCCTCCCAAAGTATTGTATCTCTTGGGAGCAGATTCGGGTTGTATCACACGTCAAGACTTGCCGAAGTCCTGTTTTATCATCTATCAAGGTAATCAGTAGATGTAAATTAAGAAATGTTACCATAATAATTGGAGAAAAAGCATAAGCAGTGTCATAAAACCCTTTGAGGAATTTTAGCCTTTGTTTTCTGCCAAGAAATGGAACTTCTAACATAACTGAGATACTGGTTGCCTATTTCTTAGGTAAAGATGGGAAACTGTTGATGAGTAATAAGGGAATATAAACCAGTATAGGCCTTCTGAAACATAGCTTCAGACCTGCCATACACAACAGCATTAGTTTCCAGCTGTTCTGTCATACCAAAACATGATCTTATCTTAATCTAAAAATCCTTGCTCCAAGAACCTCCCAAATCTGAGTGACTATAGAGACTGAAGTATCATTTACTCCTGCTTGTAGTCCATTCATTCTCCCCAAAGTATTAGGCAAGTAAGCCCTCAGAGCAGCCAGCCTAATGGACTTCAGATTACTGGCTAAACCAAACTTTGAAAATCCTTTTTTTCTGGGAACACAGAAATTATGTCTTAGTAAAGCATTTCTTTTTATTTTGACTGACTTCTGTCTCATATGGTTGTGTACTGTTTCCTCTTTGCATGTCTTTAGGGCATCATGGGGATGTGGGAGCTCCCATGGCTGATATCATTCTCCCAGGAGCAGCATATACAGAGAAGGCAGCCACATATGTGAATACTGAAGGTCGGGCCCAGCAGACAAGAGTAGCAGTAACACCCCCTGGGATGGCAAGGGAAGACTGGAAAATTATTAGAGCTATCTCTGAGGTACTGTTATTGTTGTAAGTTGCTTCTAATAAAAGCATACTGAGAGGTCAAGTTCCTTTTTGTAAAAACTTTCCAATGTAAAAAAGAGGTAGATTTCCAGGGAAAT
Organism: Petroica traversi; assembly: GCA_025920805.1. Lineage (NCBI taxonomy): Eukaryota > Metazoa > Chordata > Aves > Passeriformes > Petroicidae > Petroica > Petroica traversi. The sequence goes on from JAHLSL010000093.1 coordinate 3,314,440, forward strand.
ACATAGTTTTAAGAAGACTTGTTTTATATTCTATCCTGTGTTAATTCTGTGAGTTAAATCATCTTGTTTCCTTTTTGCTGATAGCTCTAATGTTGGAGCTGCTCTATGCTGTTAGAATGCATAGTGGGTGAAGCTTTGCCAATTTTGCAGGTCTTTGTGAAGTGCTTTAGAGGAAGCTGGTGGGAGCATGCAGTTTCTTGCTTTTCAGAAAGAAAACAGCAGAGACTCTGGGGCCAGGATCTGGTATCATTAGATGAGTTCAAAATGTGCTCACTACTCACAGGGAACAAGATGCATTGATAATTGCATCAACTTTTATCTCATTTAGTGGTAAGCTAAGGAAAATGCAAGTATGGAAGGAGAAAAGAATTTATTTTCTTTTTATCCTCTGCATAGCAAACAGGACAGTCTGGTTTTTACCATGGGGCAGTGTTGGCTGTGTAGGCATGGATGTGTGGTATCACAGGTCCCACAGAACACTGGGACTTTGCTTCAGTTTGTACATTCCAACTGCCTGTGTTTTCAGGGGTGTAGACTTTTCCTCATTTTACTTGAGGGCTGTTAATGGATTGGTAACCTAAACCACTGTGAATTAAATCCCTAGACCTGATGGCATTTCTTTCTGTGAATCTCTTAGTTGGCTGGTTTGACCTTGCCTTATGAGAACCTGGATCAAATCCGGAAGCGTTTAGAAGAAGTGTCACCCAATCTGGTTCGATACGATGATGTGGAAGAAGCCAACTACTTCATCCAGGCAAATGAATTGGCAAAGGTAAGCAAAACTGAAGCATCCTGGCATGATTTAGTGCTGTTATATAGCATAATGATTTTTTAAAAATCTTCATATGTGGTACCAGAAGCATTTTTTGACCTGCACTGAATGCAGAATTCACTAAACAAATGCTTTGGTAACACATTCCTGTAGTAAAGGTGCCTTTCTTTTCCTTTCTTACCACAGTTAGCAAAGCAACAGCTTCTTGCTGATCCTCTTGTTCCACCTCAGCTCACAATAAAAGACTTTTATATGACAGGTATGTATATGTGGTCTTTCTGTTCTGAAATCAGCAGAACATTTTACTTAGCTTTACTTAGCCTTACTTACAGTAAGTTCTTATGCTACATTTAAAGCTTTCTGCTAAGATACATAGGATTTGAGTCTTTTGAAGAAATAAAAGTTTTCAGTAAAATTATTTGGAATTTACATAAAGCACAGACTGTATTTTCAACTAAATGATTTTATTTATCCTCTCTGTATCTAAGTGTTGTACTAAATTTCTTTCGTGTTGTGTCTGTGCACTGACATGTTTGGATTTATTTTTTTTTTACAGATTCCATCAGTAGAGCATCCCAGACAATGGCCAAGTGTGTGAAAGCTGTTGTTGAAGGTGCCCATGCAGTAGAAGAGCCATCCATCTGCTAGAGACTAATCAGACTGCCACCACCTCCATCTAGGTTTTTGCTGCAGTTAACTGCTGTGACTGATACATTCTTTTCAAAATCTTTATGACAGGCCATTGTATTTTTTTTCTTCCTTCATTCACATTTTCATCACTGCAAATAGCCCCATCGTACTACAGGACTGTTGTGTCTGAGGGAACATGCAGCACTCAACTTGGTGTACCCAGAGGCAGGGTGCATAATGATTGTATACAAATAAATTATAAATACTAAGCCACCATTACCTGTGTAATTCATGTAGCTCATGCATCTTCCATGAAAAGAATTCAATGAGCAACTCAGACTCAGTAAATCTGATTTTCTAGGAAGGAGTTTACATGGCAAAAATACTAGATTTTAAGTTTCTTCCAGAGTAGCCAGGTATGTTAATATTAAACCCTGGTCAGAATGTGAACATGCTATTTTTGTAATGCACTTTTAAAATGAGTTGTCCTTCATACCTGGTTCATGCTAAAGTTCAGACTTATCTCTGCTCTGGATACTCACATGTTTCTTCATTTAGTTTCAGTTGAGACTACTTTTGGAGGAAGTACAAATAATTTTGATGATGTGGAAGAAAAAGGCAGCCTTCTCACAGCTTACTCATACTAAACTGCTTTAAAAATTAACAAAAACACAAAAGGCCTTTATACCAGTTCAAATACAGGAAAAAAAAATCTCAGAATAGTTTCTCTGTGCATTGATCTTTATGTAGCAGAGTGGGGGAAGGGGTTGTGAGTGGTACTTTTTGGTTGGGTTGTTGGAGGTTTTTTATGCTTTAGAACTTCAGAACAGTGACTCTCTCCTCTGTATTATGCTGGTTAGTTTAAGTCTGAAAGAAGGATAACTTCCTCTTCAACTGCTAAAGTTCAGTGTAAGTCTTCTTAGAACTGTGAAAATATATCATAAAGCAATGACTTCCTGCTGTATAATTTAAAAAACATAGGTGTTAATTTTGCACGAGGATAAGCTACACTTTTCAGTGTAGAATAATACTGAGTGCATAGGTGTGCTCCTTAGGAAGTAGCATTACTTTGGGAGCTCTGGAATGCTTTTTGGTTTTTGTGAAAGCTTTACATATTTCAATTAGTATGCATAGTAGATTCTTATTTCTGTTCAAAAACCGTTCAGCCTTTATCAAGAAAGGCAAGAAGGGAAAGAAGTACATGTGGTGCTCTCTGTACTGTTTCTACTCTTTTTCACACCTAACTAGTCATCAAGTACAGAATTTTTCAGCCAAACTTGGTAATAGCAGAAAGGCTATCTAAAATTTGGAAATCAGATAGTAAAGAGAAATCTAAATTAGCATTCTTACCCACTGAGTTTTATACTCTTTTATACTCATTCTTATCTGCTCAGTCTTATACACTGAGATAGTGTAGCCCATCTCTTGTATCTTCTGTTTGCTCTGGTGGCTGGACAGCTGGTGCACATGAGGACTTTTACCCAGCTACTGACAAAAGGATAATGGGCAGGGAGGTGACGTAGACTGGGCAAAATACTGGAACAAAAATTACAGGGCTATTCACACAACTTACTTCAGTTTATTTAAAAGTTCACAGTTAATGCTACTACTTTCTGATCCTGAAGCTGCAACCTCAGATTAGAGAATTACTGAAAAAGTGGTGATGAAGAGCTGGGATGGTGGGAGATAAACACGCTCTGAGTATTGTTCTTGATGGTAAAGATGAGGGCTGCCCAGCAGGGTAATGACACTGCCTGAGCCGGCAGTGTGCTGCTGCAGCCCACTCCCCCTGCGAGGCTGGTGGGTGCCTTTATCCCGACTCTGGGGGGGGCTCTGTGACACTTTGTTTTGGAGCTGAGCCCAGCCCCGGAGAAGATGCAATTCCTGCAATTCCCCGAGTGCAGCCCTGGTTCCATCTGGTGGCCAACTGGCAGAACTTCTCAGCGGGTGCATAACCTTCATCTCGCCGGCTCCGGTGCACTCCTGCCTGTACACCTGCCAAGGAACAGCAATGTGTCTGGGAGGGATGGATGGGGTTAGGCATTAAGTGTCCTCCTCTCTGAGCACAGCCCTGTGTAAACACCGCTCTTGTGTGCAAACTATTAACCCCAAACATGACTTAAACCTTGCCTTTTTGTAGTCTTGTCTTCAGTAGGTGGTTTTAGGGAGCAGAGAAGACAAAAAGTGTGTTAATTCAAGGTAAAACCATACTTAAAACCATAGTCTGCAGTTACATTTTCAAGCAAGTTTAGGCCAGGTGCGTTTAATTTAAAGAGAAACTGTAACTGCAGGCAGATTTAAGCATCTAAGTCTAAAGCTGTGATTTCAAACCAGACAAAAAACCCAAAAATTAAAACCCACACTGTTCAATAGCCACCTTACTGAAAGCACCAGCATCCCATGGGTGCACCCCTGTAGTTCCAAAGGGAGAGTGCTTAAAACTGGGCAGTGTAGTGAGCTGTTTCAATTAAAAAAAACTAACAGAATTCAAGTCAAACAGGTATGTCCTCAGCAAGACTCTGAAATGTCCAGTAAAATTCAGCCATTCATAAAAATAGTTATAACTGGCTTATTTTTTTATGTATTTTGAAGCATAGCTCAAGGCAGAAAAGAAGGTGTCTGTAGCATTTCCCGAAGAAGTACAAGATTTTGGATCAGTGCCTCTTCTGAGGCTGATAAGATTCTTGCAAGACAGTCTGCTACATGTTTGATTGGGGGATGTGCTGCATTTTAATGCTGAAACCAACAGAAAAGCAGCTCAGGGTCATAGCTCTAAAGGAAAAACAGACTGGCATCAGCCTTAATCCAAAGGGGAAAGGTAATAAAACTTCATCTCTGTCCTCACACCCTGGCTCCTCATAAAATACTCATAACAATGGGTAAGCCAAAACATCCTCTCCAAAACAAGACAATCTCCTAATAATGATTTGTTGTGCTGTCCTTCGAATATGCAATAAGATGAAGTCACCTTTAGTGAGGAAGGTTGGAAGATGACTCTTTCAAGGTACTGACAGGACAAACAGAGAAAGTCCTGAGAAGCAAATGGATAGAAGAGGACCTCATGGTGACATGGAAAAAATGTAGTAAGTAAATGGGGAATTCTGGAGAGCAGCTAAAAGCTAAGGACTTCACTGACAACTGCAGTAAGCTTTTTATAAGCACGAGAACCCCACAAAATGTGCAAGTTCTCCCAGAATTACCTGATAAGTTGCATTGCTTTAGAAGCAGTTTTTAAATTCCTATTTTAAAACAACAAAAACCAAAACAAAGCCAAACAAAACACACAGTTTCTAATTTATTAATAGATGTTAACAGATAGTTACTGTAACTATTCATAAAAAGTCAAATGGGCAATAGTACCTTTGCAAACAAACCACTCAAGTTTACAGAGTCACAAGGAAAACTTAGTTCAGAAATGAACACCAAATCCTTCTCTGTGTGTGTGGGCTTATATAAGCCATGGTCCTTTCTGTTGGTAAAGCTTTATCCAGAAGACACTTTACAGTAACACATAGTAGTTGATGGAATGATGTCAGCAAAGTGTCCCAAAGTACCCAAGTTACTCCAACTCTCCATAGCTCAGCACCACAGCAAAATGGCACAGAGACATACAAAACATGTAAAGCCTTGTCATTCAAACACAATGAGGGATTCCATAATCAGCAAAGCCTGCTATGCTAAACACTGTTAATAATTATTATGTTTTCTTCCAGCAACATGTACACATCTATTCACAGTGCCTAATGCTGAGAAACCTACTGAGATTTAGAGGCATAAGAGGTAGAAACATCTCACTTAGCCAATGCTGAATTTTGAATATACTTAACTAATATTTTGAAGAAATTGTTTTATTTCCTCTTGTCATCTTCTGTGCACCTGTGTTTATGTTTGAAATGGATGCTTATGAGACCCATGTATCAAAAAGAAACATGCTAAGAGCAAAAAGCTTCATGTGTAACAAATAACTTTCAAAATCCACTGGAGCCCCATGACTCTAGGCACTAATTAAGCCTTATGATTTAATGTTAGCTCAGCTCCAACTATTTTTGAAAAATCCTGCCCTGCATGCTTTTTATTTCTCAATTATCCATCACAGGATATTCCACACCTCTGTTGGAAGCTACTCTCAGAAGACTTAGGAGACCATTGATTTGGTCCAACGTGGGAATTCTCATCTTTCCAACTTGCAGTGCTGACCAAGAGCCCTCTGCATCCTTAATGTAAATGAGTAACTGGACTGATGATAAAGCATGGATCTTCTTAACCACTACAATTACAGTTAATGAAATATCAATAGACAGAAGCAGATAGTAAAAATACAATAGTATACTTTGAATTAACACAGGGCTTCCCAGTAAAATGGGATGTATTAGAGCATTCTGCTGGGACAGCTTATTCCATTCATTTGTCCTCTATTTAAAGAGGTCTCCACAGATGCCCAACGTACTCTGGACAACCTTCCCACAATTAACAGCCTTAATGTTTTGTCTTCGCTGAGCATTAAGAAGACAATACCATTTATTTAATGCAGATTAAAATACACATTGATAATGAAGAACAGATTAGTGAAGTCTTAGTTAATTACTATTTTCAGTACAGTTCACTATCAATTAATTATATTATCATGTAATAGCTAGCATACATCTGCTCCCAATTGGTTAAATTCTTCTGCAGCTATACTCCTACTGAAACCCACAGCAAAATTCCCATTGCTCAAAAAAGCTTTAATGAAAGCCCCTTAGACTCTCAGGAAACTCATCTGTACTTTGTGTTGCTTTGCTAGCATTTGGGGCTTTAAATGAAATAAAGCAAAGTTTCTCTGTCGTACATATAGCTTGTCCTATACTTTCAGCTGTGCTGTCTGCCACACAGGAGTGCACTAAAGCACGGGTCTGAAGGAGTTTAGCAGCTGAATTAAGAAGCTCAATTTATGCCATAACTTGGGTATATTTCCTAGAGGAAAACCCTCAGACCATAGACAGTGTTGTTAACATAAGGACTGCGGTTTGGAAAAGTGGCAAAAAGCGTACTGGTTATCAAACACATACAACTGCAGCAGACAGAGTAACTGAAACCCAGATATAGAAGAGATAACCATTGATATAAAATTTCCATGTTAAAGAATTATTTAAAAATAAGAATTTTTCCATAATACTGATATGCTGGGATTTAATGGTTAGCTTTACCCCAGAACTTGCCACTATTATATAAACTAACACCACGTAACAGCCGCTCAAGACATTGCTTAGAAGAACTGACTTTTTTTTAGAAACTTTGACTTTTATTTAACTTCTCACCCTTTTCAGTCTTTAAATGCCTAAAGACAAGATCTTCTATACAAATGTAGCTCTCTGGATATGAAAATCTTGAATTAGCATCTGTACACTTAGAGTTCTTCCCCTTCACAACATTCACCTGCATTTTAAATAAATTGCTAATTCCTTTCACAAGCATTTGAAGACATTGGAACTGTTTCCTCAGTATGCCTCTTTCAAGAAATAACACCAAGATGCCAACATTGTAACACTATTTCTGGAGAACCTGAGACTCTTCATCTCATGCAGAGTCTAAATCATGCTCCAGAAATTCTTGAGGTCTGCACTCAGGGTGTGTATGACCTTGGGAGAGAGTCAAGGTTCATTTCTTGATGCAGCCTCCTCCAGTGACAGGAGTACAACCCAAAGCACCTATTTCATGGCTTCATTAGACTCACAAAGCTTATTCACTGCACCACTGCCCTCTGCCTCACTACTAACACAAGTGAGGCACATCAGCACAGAAAGCCTCATTAGCCAGAAACCTGTGATTTACAGAACATTAATGTTCTCTGACCACTCCGTGCTCACACGTACAATAAGTTTACTGGATGGAGCAGTTGGTCCAGGGATGAGGCCAATTTAAATCGAGGCAGAGACCCATTCTGAAGAAATGGAAGTTCCAGAATACAATTCTGAATGTTGTACAGGGGACCTTGTGCACTTTGGGTTTACACATTGACCTTGTACAAAAGTTTCAGAGTCCAATTTGCTCTCCAGTGTAAATTCAGAGTACTGCTCTACCCATCAAAATAATGTATGGCCCAACTTAAGAGTCTTGTCCATAAAGATAAGCAAATCTTTAAAAAAAAATTATTTCATTCTACACTACTAAAGCTAGCAGACTGCTTCTTTAGGTTTTTACCATATAACATTTTATTTTCAGCAGAACAATCAAAATAGTGTTTGCATCTCTTATTAAGTTAGTGAAAAGCAAATTACTCTCAGGTAAATGGAGTTCTGTTAAATAAACTTCTCTATCCATAAAGTACAAATTTTAATTTCTCTGTTGAATGATTACACAATAGTCCACATAACTAAGATCTGGCAAATTTTTGGCTTTACTTTCTCCTCCTTAAAAAGATTGATTTTTTTTTTTACAAGTTACTAAAAGTATCCCATTTCAAATTTTCCTATTCTAAATTAGATACAAACTGTTTCTCCTTCTGCTTGGCATTAAGCTTCTGGCTTCACAATTAACACACATCAAATAGATCTGAGGATGTCACCAAAATGTGTAATGCTACTATGATGGATGTTTAAATTTAGGCACGCAAGCAATCCAATTAAAGTCAGTATCTGCAAAGTCAAACACAGAAACCAAAGAAAAGTTTTAATATTGTTTCTGTGTTCAGGATCTCAAGCACATTCACAGCCATTTCTCTAAAATGTTGTATCATCTGCATCCCATTAAAAACTACAGTTCCTAGATACTAAGTGTGCTGTACAAATTATTCTCAAGAGTACCACAGAGAGATGCAGCATAGCTTAGTTGTTCATGGTGTTCCTTTCTTCCTAAAACACAAAAACATCTTAATAGCCCAATGAAGAGAACTTGAACTGTAGCTGAATTATGCTGAACAACAGAAATAGAGTTGAAAGTAGCAATTCTCTCGTTTAACACAATGGTTGATACAAGAAATCACTTTGTAAGAAACTTGAATATGGTACTCTAGCAAAATCCTACTGACTTAGAAAGGGTTTTATGCAAGGAATTACAGCGTGATCCTTCAAACACTTCTGAACTAGTGTTAGTAAGGCCTGTAAGCATTTATAAAACCAGGGTCTGAGAATTTGGCCCTTTACCTATCTAGTTAGAATAAAAGAAAAGGAAATACTAGTTTATGTTGAATTCCTAAATCGAGATAATTAATTTGCAATATTTCAAAGGGTTTGCGCTTTTTCAATCATCCCATACCTGACCAACATTTATAATCCCTGTTATTCCTGTAATGAATTTTAGGTATAGGATATGAAAGTAGTTTTTGTTGAAATGGCTTACAGAAAGACTCATCATATTTCATGCTCGTAAGCGTTCAATAATGTCTGGTAAAATGACAAAGGACCCTAATTATTGCATTACTTCAATACCAAATACAAACTCTTTTGAAATATTATATAGGAGCAACATATTTGGGTTTTTTTTCGTTGTTTTCTAACATCAGCAAAACTATGCATTTAACAGATTAATAACTGAAAAACAGAAAAAAAAAATCAAATTACAGAAAAACACCTCCCATGCAATAATATCTTTGAGCACAACACTCTGGATTATTAAAATGAGCTAGGCAGACCAACCATAATCTATAAAAAAGCCTGCTAAATAAAAAATAAACAGCTTGACACAAAGACCAGCTGACTTTTAATTATACTTTAATTAAAATCTGTTTATCTAAATGAAGAACCCACTATGAACACACAAACTACGCTCACCATGCAGGCTGGGCAAACTCAAAGTATGTTTTGGAATGCGCATGTACCTAAAATATGGATTTTTTTTTTTTTAAGATTACAAGAACTGAACTACACCAATATATTTCAGAGGAGAGGAAGAGGTTGATAATATACTAAGTAATTCAGTACCTTCATCCTTATGACCTTAGTCTGACTGCAGTTCAATTAGTCTATACCACCTGAATAATTTTTACAATGGAAAAAACATAATGTATAGCTCATTAGTTTCCTAATTATTTCCTCTACCTTCGGGACAAATAAAAAGGCATCTTTGCAGTTCATCTCTGAATAGGGATGTGCATAATACTACTCCAGGAAACATTATCACTGATCTGCTGAATAAAGTGATCAGTGTCTTCACCTAGAGATACACCACAGCATCTGACATTGTTTTAATTTATTAATATATTTTAATATAGTTTTCATTTAATATATTTTTTACAATCTCATAAAGAATCTACAACAAAGATAAATACTATTAATTTATATTACAAGACACTGTAGTATAAATTTATAGCATTTCTCAAGTCTGTAAGTAAGTCAGGAATAATATTTATAAATATCAAAAACAAAGCCCCCACATCAAAACAGTAACTTAAGAAAAACCAAACCAGATTTTTAGAAGGCTGCAAAGTGCTTTGAAAACATTAAAAACAAAACTCAACTACTGCCACCAGATTTCTTGCTATGAGTTCAGTTTTTTCACATCCCATCCTGAAGGGCAGACAATGCTAAATTTATGACAGCACAATTTCTCAGATATCTATCACAGATTCCTCTCACTTGCATTAATTCCCCATAGTTTCTCTACATAGCCTACTCTAGAAAGAAAGAAAAAAGTAAAAATTAAAAATTTTTTTTTTCCTACGCTTACATCAAATTTTATTTACAATGCCTTGAGAGAAAGAAAGACGTTATGGTACAGTTACACCAAACTATCCGACATCAATCTCAGCTGTTTACCAATATTGCGAGTACCAAAAAAAAGTTACATAAACTTTCATAATTACACACTAATTTTTAGAACCATCACACAACGACAAAAAAGTTATCAATTTTATAAATGCAGAAAAAATTACATTATTTTAATAACATCAAAATTACAAAAAAAAAAAAAAATTACCGTACCTCCTTTAATTTTTTTTCCAGAGAGTTGATCTTTACAGGTTATTAAAAAATATTTCTTCAGCCAGGAGCCTTTGTATTTTATTTTTATTTAAAATAAGAAGTCACACAAACGATAAAATATTTTGTTTTGGCCATTTGGCTCCCTCCTCCAAATTGACACTTTATAAAAACCTTCTGTACTTTTTTCCCCCTCCCTCTCTCCCTCTCTACTACCTCCAAGATGGTAGGAAAGTTGTTGTTTTGGAGGGCAGAGGAGCCGCTCTCTGATGTTATGTCCTCTCGGTGCCTGTAGTGGTGCTATAGGAGGCTGCTGGCTCTCTTCTTGAGCAGCCCCAGCAGCCCTGCCTTCTTTGCTGGAGAATATATTCAGGGATTCCCCTTAATAATCACCTACCCTCTGAGCACTTTGTAGTTTTAAAATAATAAAAACCCCCCAAAGCTTCCTCCCCACAAAAAGCAGGATCTTCTCAGAGACAGGGGGGCAGCAGCTCCTCAGCACAGAGCCCGAGCACATTCCCAGTCCCTCTGCTGGGGAGGAAACTCTGATCTGTCAGCCCAACAGAGGGAAAGGGGGGAGAGGAGAGAGAGGAGGGAAAAAAAAGCAGCTGGAAAGGTAAGCCAGGCCCGGCCTGCATCCCCGAGCTCGCGTAGCGCGGCAGGCGGTGCGGAGGGTGCAGGGCGGGCGGGGAGGCGGGCTACGCTGGGACTGTGTTTCTGCTTGGCAGTGGTCTCCCCCCTTTCCCTCTGTTGGGCTGACAGATCAGAGTTTCCTCCC
>JAHLSL010000093.1:3325913-3383763 GCA_025920805.1 Petroica traversi
GCGCGTTTTGGTCAAATATTCTTTAATGTGTCTTTTAGGTCAAAATGATAATGGCTTTGTGCAAGTAACCTCAAATGAATTTTGAAAGTGACAGTGATGCTCACCTTAAAGCCTTACATTACACCATCTGATTAAAATACATAGAGTTAGTTCTAACTTTGTTACTTGACAACATGCAGTGCGGGTTTATTTTAAGGGCTTTCAGTTTTTGAGGACTGGGAGACTTAAAAATAAAATTGACAAAATTAGGGCAATGCATGGTTCCCCTGTAGGCAGGTGCCCTCCCCTGTAGATTCACCTGTACTGGCAGTGTTTCATGCTCAGGCCATACCCACCAGGTGATGGCTGAACTGGAGCACTCGTGTTTTATGGGAAGCTGTCAGCCTGGTGACATTCTGCCTCTTGCATGAGCTGTTTGTAATATATACAAAGATCACATGAGTTTTATTAATTGTAAAGCTAAATTACCTACAGAAAGCAAATCAGAATTTACATACTGGGGGTTATTTTGATGTTCAGTATTTTTGTGATGAGTGAATGAATTCATGTGTAGGGCCTGGTCCTACAGAGCTGTGTATAGCATGTTCTCATGGTATGGTAAATCATCAGGAGGTACAAATTTATTTTGTACAAAAGACCACGCTGGAACTCCCAATAGTTTATACCTGCTGAAAAGCTCCTCTGTGAGGAGCTCTATTGGTTTATTTACTGAGTATTCCTACTGAAGCAAGAATGATCTTGTATTGTGTGAAATTAAGCTTATTTGTCTTAGTATTTGGACTAAAAATAAGACAAAGGTATTTTGTTTAGCCTCATATGGAAGAGCAGGTTATTGTTACTTGAATAAATAAAAGACTTGGACTTTTTTTTCTCCCCCCCCAAGTACAGATGCAAGATGTGTTTTGATATGTTTAATCTCTACTTGAGCTCAGGATCTTGCTTTTGGTATTTTGAGATGATGTTTTTAAAGTACATTTCTGCCACATTGCAATGTCCTTCCTAAAAGGTCCATTTGTTTCTGTATCTGAAGGCCACTTCTTTGCAGCCCTGCTCATCCTGGCAAAACCAGGCCTGTTATAACTGCAATGAAATAAGTGTGCATGAGAACCTCCCTGTGAGGATGTGATTGCAGGACTGGGACCTGGGACCTTCTGCTCAAATAGGGAAATCCTTGTTCAAAAGACTTTCAAGATACCTTAGGTCAGGAATAGCCATGTTTAGGAAATTCATTTTTTGAAATCTATGGGAATGTACTCTTGGCAGTAGTTACAAATTTTCCTACGTAAGTTCTTTTTACTTTAGAAATCCTCTGAAGGTTCTTAAATTCATGGAGTCTTAAATGTTTGTTGTTTTTTAGGGTTTGGGGTATCTTTGTCAGGTTTTCTCTAAGGTACTATGAGGTACAGATGAGCGAATCAGCTGAAATGAAAGTTCCTGTTTAAGTTCATTTGGTGCAGGAAAACAAAAAGAAACTGTTCAGTTTGTGAGCAAAGATTCTTTTCTTCCTCCACATAGTTACGTTTTCTGCTCTTGATTGTAACTAGTTTCAAGTCTGTACCTTCTCTAGCTGTTACTAGTATTAGGAATAATGCTTAAGTTTAACTCTGTATTCATTGTGTTATATTCTAAAACATAATCTGTTTTACCAGTGTTGTCTGAAATATTCTGCTGCTTTTCTGTTAATATATTGGACATCCTTATGCAATGTAAATTGCCTTTTTGCAGAGCTAAAGTAATAAGCTTTCTAAAAAGGCAGATTGAGGGCAATATTGCTTCTTTCTTCCTAGGTAGATCTTAACATATGAAAAAAAGTAGTCCAAAATACGATTCCTGGTGGTAACTAAAAATATATTGTAAGATCTTAACGTGTTGAATTCCTTGATCTGTCAGGGTACTTGCATGTTTGTTGCAGTACCTGCACTTCAGAGGCCTTCCTGAGTAAGGACTGTAATTAATAAAAGTGTTCTGTGCAGGAACTCTTGTAGCTGATTTTCGTTGCTTCCCAGTGTTCTCCGTCTCAGTTTGAATGATTTTACTGACAAAAAGACTCTGTTTCCACAATTGCAGCATTCTTGGTTCGGTAGCTGAGTGTAGCAGAGAATTGAGCTGTTAAAAGACTACAACTAAGCCAAACTTATGATTAGATCACAGCATAGGGACAGAAGTTACAACTTCATGCTGTTGATGTTGATCACAATTAGATGGGTTATAGCTTTTCTTGATAGAACAAAACATTTCAAAGAGAGGTATTAGTTGCTATGAAATAGAAAAAGTTAATGTTTTCTCCTTGGAAGTATACTTTTTGCTAAATCTGATTGAAAAGTTTTGCTATAAAGTAGCTTTAAATGCATGTCTTTTTGTCGTGGATTTTATGGCTTCTGTTCATCTTGGAGTGGATGAAATTCCATTTTGCCAAACAGCTCGCACTCTGTGTGTTTGCTTAATTTCAGGAAATGCATCTGACAGTGGCAGGTACTTGCTCTTTCTTGGTCAAGAGGAATTGACAAAGCTACTATTTATGTTATTTATGTTTGTGGAGAAGCTGAGATTCTTGTAGATCCATGTTCTACTTCTTGCCCCAAGCTGATGGTTGTGGGAATGTAGGGAGATGACTCTACCCTGTCTGTGAGGTGTCATGAACACACCAAGCAATTTAACATGAAATTTAGGCTAGTATTAGCAAATGCAAACAACACAGCAAAGACCTCTGTAGTTGTGGATTTTGTTTGGATGCAGTGTGTGAAGCTCTGAGCTCAGTCCTCTTAATTATACATCTTTTAACCACCAGCATATAATTGCCTTGCAATTTACAATGCATTTGGGGATTCCATTGCCTAAAAGGGTCTTACGTACATTGAATGTCAAGTTCTGAGCATATGTTTAAGAATGTATCAACCCACGTGATTTAAAACACTCTAATATTTTCAGCACAGCATTTGCTCAGAATTACTGATCTGAGTTTTGAGGCCATAGTGCTTTGGGCTTTCTAGAAGTGAGTAAGACATTAACTTCCCTGTAGACTACAAACAATGTCAAGTTACCAGATTTCTGTGACATAATATTGGTACTTGGGTATGGTTATAGTAAAGATTGGCCTCCCATGTTTGCTGCTACACTTTTTTCCAGCCTCTCAGAAGGACTGTTTAACTCTATTGGAGGAGGGTATGTGGGGTGCAGAGCTACAACTGTGTTGTCTTTGGAGCTGATGTGCACTGCAAGGGAGCTGATTATGCCTGTACTGAAGAGCCAGTTCCAAAAGCAGTTGGGACCTGGCTTCTTCCAGAGGGTGATAGTAGGTATTGGCAGTTGGACGGTCGTGCATTGAAATCTTTAATTTTTCTTTTTGCAGTCATTGTACAAACCACCCTCAGTTGTCTTATAGACTAAGAGTGGCTGCACTAAGCAGGACAAATAGCTCTGCTCCTAAGTGCTGATGTCTCAGTGTGACTTTGGTCTGTGTCCTGCCTGTCCTTGCTATAAAGCCTTGCTGGGGTGCTAAGTTTGTTACTCTTCTTCACATGTCCAGATAGGACTTTAGCCAGAGGGAGGAGATTTTCTTCCAGTCAGCAGCGCAAGAATAAAAAATGGGACAAGGGGAGAAATCAATGTGTTATGAAGTTACAAATATTAGTGGTAATCTCATAAGAACATGAAAAAGACCCTGCTGGGTCAGATCAGCTTGGATCCAACCTAATGTTCTGTCTTGGACAGTTGGAATAAATGATGCTATTTAGAAAGAGCATGAAAGCTCAGACCCTTTTTTTTGTGCTTTCTTCTCTTACTCCTCCACCACCCATATTTGTTAAATTGGTCCTGCTGGTGAGTGCATCACTTATGTCCCTATTGTCTATGAACTTCTCTATTGCCTTTTTGAACCTGATGGTACTGTGTGATTCCACAGTCTCATGGGATAACAAGTTCCAGCAGTTCACTACCTGTGAGTAGTAAAAATGAAGAAATACTTCTTTAATATGTTTTGAGTCAATTTGTTACTAACTTCATCCGGTACCTCTAGTTGCAATATTGTGTGATCTGGTATGACTACTCTGTATTTACCTTATTCCCTACCATGATTTTTTAAACCTCAGTCATGTATTACATTATTTGACATGGGCATGCATATTTGGACTTCCTTTTGTTCTTTGCCCTGTTGTTTCCGACTATCTCAAAAGCTTTTACTTAGAATCAGTTGTTTAAGGAAAATCTAGATTCCTCAAGAAGCAGCTTCTGGTTTCTCATTCACAGGTTGTGGCTAAAGTTAGCCTGAGCACATGCAGGCATAATTTTTTTTTTTTCTGTTGAACCTCCCTACATCTTCAGTGTAAAGTGTAAATGCAAAACTGAAAACAGCTTCCAGAAAGTTTTGTATTCTGATATTTTTATAGTGAAGTACAGCTGCTTAAGCATTTGCTTTTTCCAGGGGAAGTCCATGTTTCCGTCATCTCTTACTGAATCCTGTGGGACAAAAATAATTTCTCCCCCACCCACTATTTAGCTAAGTGTAGTTTCAGTTCTCTTCAGTTAAGTGACATGTGCCTATTCCATGCTTGTGCTACTTTTTACGTAGCAGCAAAAAGCTCTCTTAAGAACTCCTGTAAATTGTTAAAAATAAAACACTGCATCAGATTAAATCAAAATGAAGACATTTAAGTGTCTTCGTTATTTTTATATATATATTTATACACACATGCACACACACACACATTCTCTCTTATATGGTATGCTATGGAAGTAAAAAGAAAAAGCTCTTTTTAGACTAAGTCCAACTCTGATCCTGGCAGTGTATCCTCATAGTGACTTGTCTTTTGGGGAGTATGCTTAAGGATCTACCAAAAAAAATAAGCAGGTTTGAGAAAATTGCTGTGTTGTTTTTTATAATATAACATTGGTTGGATAGTGTGTTTATTAGCTTGTTCCTTGCACTGTAGTTGCACTAAACATGGTTATATATCCATGAGCTTCTCTTGGTGTATATATAGACCCAAAAACTCATGTTCGTGCTCATTGGCTTCCCTGGGGATTATTGTCAGTATTTTTGTGTGAATGTTTCATATGGCTTTGTATTTGTGCCCTGTATCTTTCAGAGAAGGGAGAAGTGAAATACTATGTCTGCCTTGACACAGTCAAGTTAAATACAAAAATAACACTTAATTATGAGTTAAATCCAAAAATAAGACTGTGGCCACAAGAATAAATCTAGGATTATTGTGGCTGGGAACTGTAGAGCAGTTTCTTTACAGAAGCTTAGGGGAGGCACACAAGGTATGCATTTCTCACTGTTTACTTTGGAACCATCCTGAGGAACTCTTTTTCTTTGGTCTGTTGCTTGCTAACCTTCAGAAAAGAAATGTGGCTGGGATGTACAAAAGAGGAGAAAGTTGGTGATCCATCAGAAACTCTGCAAAGCATGATAGCAGTAGTTTAAAATAAGGCGATAAATAAACCAGAAGAAAATAGAGAACAACATGTGGGTCACCCCATCTGCAAGATACACTTGGTCTTTCAAGTTTTATGTCCAGTCCAGTATGCCACCTAATACAAGCTTTGATAAATTGTTGAGAGAAGCAGACTCCCCAGCAAAAGGCTTTCTGTCAGCCTTGTGTGTGTGAGATGCATGTAGTTAAGACTCATTTGATTGCTTTTGCTGCCATAGTAGTAGAAGAGTCCATCTCTCAAACATAAGGGATACAAACACTGACTGCAACTCCTGGATGGGTCATGTTCCCATGGGATTTATGCTTTTCATTCATGTTGTTGCTGAATAATACAGAAGGGTATGCCAGTATCTACCTGAGCCAAGGTGACTGAAAGGAATATTTGGTCCTTAACATGCTAAAGAAGAGATTATTCCCTCTTCCACTTCTGTCTTTTTGAAGGGCACAGTCAACAATGAACATTCTTGTTCTTAAGACTGATGTGTTGTGGAAAGTCATACTCGAGTGATTGGTTTCAAAAATATACATAGTGTATGTGCTTCTGTGCATTGAGAAAAGTTGGGAAAGGGGACTGGAACTGGACCAGTTGTCTGTGCTTATGTTGTGGCTCTCTGGTGTAAGCAAAGTGGGAGGCCCCTGCCTCTGGGGATGCCTGCTTCCCTCTGTGCACGAAAAGGGAAAATGTGTATCAGGAGGAAATACAAAGTTGCCACAATTGTCAAATGGTTGTTCAGGTTGCTTGCAGTAGTTACATTCTGTAGTACCTGTCTCCATTCTGTGTGCTGTACCTGTGCATGTACAGCTGTTCCAGGAATTTTAAGTGTGTTTTAAAATTTTTTAGTACTCTTCTGTCTTTCTGCTTTTACAGCTAGATACATGCTAATGAAGGGCTGATTTATGCTGTTTACTCTGTGGGATAGGGTGTTTTGTTTTGCCCCAGTGACTTAAAATTGCTTTTCTAGATCCCCCAGTGCTTTGTCATTTTCTTGTGGTACTTTTTTACAGCCTGTACCTTTACAAGAGGAAAGTGCATCTTTCCTACAAAGTCTGTATAGGCTTCCTCCTTGCAATCCTGCTCTTGCCATTTTGTGCGTGGGAACAAGTAAATTCATTGAGGTGGTACTCTGTGCATTTGTCACATGCCTCTAATTTATTACATTTTTTCCTGAATATCACTTCTATGAACTTTCCTTTTCTTGGTATATAAAACATGAAAATGAACTGAGTAGTGAATGAATATGCAGTGTTCAGAAGAGTTAATTCCAGTGCTTCAGGATGACCTTTCTGAATAAAAGCTACCTTTTGCAGGTTAAGCTTAGTGGATCAGAGTAGCTGCAGAATGTATATACTGTTAATTTTTTTTTTAACTACTTTGGGATGGTTTGGGGGTTTTGTTTGTTGTTTTAGGAAGATGATTCCCAAAGACCTCCATAATGTTGAGAACTGAATAAATACCTCTTGTCTGCATGGATTTGCACTGTAGGAGTCTATTTTAAGGGGAAAACCCCCCAGCCCTTTGCTGAATTGACAGTTTAGCCCTTCTGCCATCGATGGGAGTGCTGATATTAATGCCTACATTTCCCTAAAATAAGTACAGTGTGATAGGATAAACTTTGAAGGACCATGATGAACTCAGGAAGGATTGCATATGGATGCTTGCAGAAATTGTAAGCAGCTACAAGATCTGAAAGACTGGTCATCAGGTCTGGTAAAGAAAGCTTTTCTTAAAAAAAAAAAAGCTTTTTTACACTGACTGACAAAATAATTTTGCAGAGCAAAGACAGTCTTTGGTAGTTTTGTAAGCAAACATACCATGAAATAAACCCTCTGCAATCAAATGGGTTAATCATCTTTCAGCTTGATTTAAGAAAGCGAGTGATCTAATCTGACACTTAACCTTTTTCAGTTTATAGCTTCTAATCACTTTCTGGTAGATGAGTGAAGTTCTGTTTAAGTGATTTAAGTGTGGTGGCAGTAGAATTTTCTTTCCCCCAGTAATTTCTTTCACATTTTGCAAAGATCCATGACCACTGATTGAAGACTATTGTGCTCTGGATTTGTTTTATTGGATGCTAGCTGAACCACAGGCTTAGTGACTACATGTGCTCATTTACTTACTGTAGTAATTTCTCTTTTATTCTGACTGACTTTGACCCTTTTGATTCTTTCCTTAGACAATCTGCTTCATCTTGGTTCATCATCATTCCAGGATAGTGGTGTCCTTGGGGCTCTCTCTTAACACTGACATGATACAGAAGATTTAAAATCAGGTATTGTTTGGGTCCTTCTTTCCAGCCAAGATGAAACACACAACCCAGAACTGAATGCAGTTTTTTCTTTCCTTATGTGATTTGTCTCAATATTTTGCTTCTTTCAGCTGATGTTCACAAGGAATAGAGTCACGTGATGTATGAAGGCAAACACATACACTTCTCTGAGGTTGACAATAAGCCCTTGTGCTCATATAGCCCCAAACTGTGCAAGCAGAGGCGACTTAACGGCTACGCCTTCTGTATCAGACACGTTCTGGAGGACAAGACTGCCCCCTTCAAGCAATGTGAATATGTGGCCAAGTACAACAGCCAACGCTGCACCAACCCCATCCCCAAGTCTGAGGACCGTAGGTGAGTTGTGGTTTCCCCTCTGCAGAGTGGGAAGTGACTGGGAGGTTTTATTGAAGTTGCTGCCTGGTTTCAGAATGAGGGAGGAACTGGCCTGAGCGAATTGTATTGCAGGATGTTCCTTTGAGGATTTTGTTTTAAGACCAGTAAACTTTATTTTATTTTCTGTGGGAGTCAAGAACTCAGAGAGAGGGCAGTAACTTAATTCCAAGGAAGTTTATGGGAGAGTTCACTGCTTTTGTCTTACTCACTATAAACTGTGGATCAAACCTGCTACACAATATCAGCTGTTCTAACTCATTTGCTTTGTCACTCACAGTACATGCTCTTAGAAAGGCCTGCTTGTTTAGGCAGCAGTGCCAAAAGCACACTTCCATCTGCTTTTTCAGGACAAGCAGTTGAAAATGCTTATCTTCTGAACACAGGGAACAGTGACACATAGGGACAAATCCAGAATTACAATTACAATGATTTGGTACTGATCTTTAGTGTTGTTTTACTGGAATAAAATAAATATTACTTGATAACAGATGAGCCAGTTGGGAAAGTGCCACACACTCCTGTTCTTCTTTGCTTCCCTTGTTTTTCTCCCCCCACCCCCACCCAAATGAAGATGCCCAGAGTGCCAAGGTATTAAATCCCTTCCAAAATATAGTCCTTGAAGTTGTTGAGAGATAGGAATTAAAAGCAGATTTCCTGAATTGCAACCCATACAGTAACCACAAGGGCATTCTTCCTTGCTTTTTAAGACTTCCTGAACACCAGTCTCATTGATATTGCTCAGGCTGAAATAGCAGAGTTTGTCTAATCTTGTCTGCCATCTATATATGACTTTATTTTTCAGAGCTGACATTGCAGGTTTTGCCAGTAACACAGTGTTTAATTAATGTGTGTATTAACTATCTGAGGCTTGTTCTCTTAGAAATGCTTTTTTGAACCTAAAATATGAACAAAATATGCCAAAAAAACATCAAGCCACTATTCACTGACCTTTCACATTATTAGCTGCCATTCACTAACCTTTTGCATTATTAGCAGTGTTCCCACTGTGCCCTACATATAACTTCCTTCTCAGCTCACAGCTCCCTCTCTTGTCTGAAACAACAGTTGGACTGTGCTCTAAATTAACTTGCACTTCACCTGCCATTTCAGTTGAGGAGACTGATGAAGTGAGAAAAAAACATGAATGTTTGTCAAAAGCTGTAGGGCAAATGCTCAAATGGCACAAGATGAATAACTTTAAGTTGTAATTTGACAGTCAGTGAGTGTTTCTTTGCTACTGTACAATTGAGGCTCTTTGGAAATGAGCTCACAGAAATGATCATAGAAATTGTTAGCACAAATGGTATGCTGTAATTTCAGATGCAAGAGCTGACTGAGACAGAGTTCCTGTTTACCAGGGGTCATTCTGAAAAACAATAGATGTAATAGTACTTAATGACACTTTTTAACGTCTCATATGTTCCCATGGAATTCATCATTTTTCTTTACACCTTGAATTGAGTTCACACTTTGTTCTTTTTGATTTTTCTCAAGTTAAAGTGAAGTGTGGTCATGACATCTGGTGTATGTTATATTAGAATAATTCAATTGCATGTCGAGTGTCACATTACAGATCTTGAAGAGGACAGCAGGTGTCTGAAAGAGAAAATAAACTTTTAATTTTAAATGAGAGGATGTGATAGTTTGAAAGAATATTTTAAAAGACTGTTTCTCAGGGCAGAGTTTAATTTTAACAATACCATTTAATGAATGCTGGTGATGAGACTGTGGCTGTTCTAAACTTCTTTCTTTTTTGGCAGGCAAACCTGTATCTGTTTCTTAGGAGACTTTTTTCACACTCCGTTCAATATAAAGATGTTTGCAGTGTCTGAATTCTTCACTCATAGCTTTTCATTTTCTTTATACAGAATTACTGTCAGATGGTCATTTTGTCACAGTTTTAGACATGTAACTGTACTTGATCAGAAGCAGGCTGTATGATGATCTGACAGCTATCTTCATTTATACTTTTAGAGATTGTTAAAAAAAAGTATTTCAAGAAGATGCATGCATTATATGCCAAAAGCTTCATAGTCTGTCACAGATAATTAAAAAGGATTATCACTTGACCCCAGACAAATGAAATGCTACCAGGCACAAAGATGGTTAATATGGTGCCATATTATTAGATTAGATTTCTTATTAACTATTAACATTCTACAAATTAAATCTATTAATAGTGTGTGACTTCCTTGCCTTATTTGAAGTCTGATTTTTCTATTCACTGTCTTGTTTGTTTAAAGAATATGTATATGTGGGATGATACACACATGGGTTTTTTATCTCTGTTTTCGCTGAATACATCTCCTACTTCTTTCTTAGACATACACAAAAAGATAATGAAATGCAACTTGATTTTAAATATAGGGTTACTACAATCTATTTGGGTTAAACACAATTTTGTCTCTAATTTTCCTCACTCGAGAATGTTTAAATATTTTGTTAATATACAAGCTGCTCCCCAGTTTATTTGGATCCTTTAAGTAAGTGATGGAAGTTGATCAATGTGGGATGTACTAAGAAGCAGGATGCAGTTGCAGGTAGAAAACCTCACTGTCTGAATTCTTACCTTCCCAGTGGGTGTAGGAAACTGTCCAGCTGAAGCCTGCAGAGCCCATAACAATTTGTTTGCTTCATGCTATGATAATTTTAATGGATATCAACCCACCATATGTGTGGACTTCATTTGACCGTACCTGCTCAGAATAAGTGCCTTGGATGCTAAATGAAGAAGGGGAAAAAAGACCTGTGTTAGCAGCTTTCTGTGCTACTGTCAGCTGAGCATAACTCAGAGACAAGTTATAGGAGTGGCAAACTGAGCCTCTAAGACAGGCTCATCAGAACTGGCTCTGTAGGGCCAGCTTGACCCTGATGGATTTCATGCTCAGAGCTATATGAAAAGCACTGTGCTACTTGAAGGTTTAATTCCTGCCTTCCCAGTGATCTGACTTCCATAGAACTTCTGCTAATGAAGTCAGAGTCAGTTTAGGCCAGGGCTGACTAAAAAGCCACCCTGGAATGTGTGGGATGGGAAAATGTGTATGTGTGCCCCCCTTGGCTGTGTGGGGCTAGCGAGAGCCTGGCAGGGTCAAGGCTGAGCTGGTGCTAATGAGAACTGTGCCTGGCCAAAACTGCTTTACCCAGAGGAGACTGAACTGCTCTGCCTGGTTTCTGCTTGCTTCTGTTAGTCCAAGGTGTAACAGCCTTGGTTATTCTGGAAGAGAGGGAGTTGACAGAGCCTGAAGCACAGAGCCAATCAGTGTGTACTGGAGTCTGAGTGTTGTAGCCTGGGATCGTGGGTTTGTCCAGAGGAGCCAGTTGGCTCACAGTGATGCAGAATGGGCAGCTGTAAGAGCCAAAGCTTTATTCTCTGCCATATAAAAATGATTCTGATAGAGTTAAATGAACAAGCCAAATCCTTAATCGCCTAAAACTCAGAATTTTAGCAAGCTTATTACCCTTCCACAGACTTACTCGCTTTTTAAATTTCTTTTCTCAGTGTTTGCAATGAAAACAGACTGTGCAGTTCTGCCTCCTCACAACAGCACAAGCACAGGATGGCAATAATTTAAGTCCTGGACAATATAAGGGAAGCATTTGTGTTGAGCAAAACACTCTTTTTATTGGGATAACAGGGAAAAGAATTCCCTTGTGTTTGTTTTGTCTGTTTATTGGTTTTTTTCTTCTGTCATATTAAAAGTGCTCTGTAACTGTTCAAACAAAATATTTTAAAAGGGCTTAATTTTAAATATGGAAACAGTGCTTGTTGATTTTTAAGGGAGGCTTTATTGAGCCCTCATTATATAATTTTATTTTTAGAAGTGCATCTCTCAGTATGAATTTACAGTATTCCAGTGTGTTCTAATAAGGACTGCACAAGTTGTTGGCTTTTAGCTTGCCTCATCTAGGTTTATTTATTAACTTACAACATAATGTAACGAAGAAATTATTTAGACAATAATAAGTGGCAGTAATTTTCAGCCTTTTCTGATTTGTGAAACTTTAGGAGTGTGGGTCTCTCAAGAAGCTACATATATGGAGACCATGAAAGAGCATATATGAATTTGCTTTCTCTTTTTTCCCTTTTAAGGACTCTTTAGAGCTATTCATATATTGTTTCTTTAGAAATGTCAACAAGTTGAAAGTGACTAAACTGAAGTGCTAAACCTTTTTGGGAGGTTGTTTTGGGCTTTTCTGCCATTTTTTTTCTCAATGAAGACGAGAAATAATACAATTATAACCTATTTATACAACAAAATTTACTGTTCTCAGATTCATGCTGATAATATTTTAAAGAATACCTTCATGGGTATTTCATTATCTTGTCCAAAATTACCTTGATGCAGACATCACTCTTTTCTTGCATCTTTGGTCATCTATAAGCTGTGAGTTATAGATGGGATTCTGCAAGGGCAAATTCTGATTGCTGGTGGATTCTACAGAGGCAGGAGTGCCTGCCTGTGGCATACAGGAAAAGGATTGTATTCCTAAATTTCTGTCACATGCTGGTTCTAATCAAACAAAAGTTAATTGCTTACTTTTTTGGTAGGTTATCTGTGGCATAAATTATAATTATTTTTACTTTCATGACAGATTTCAAAGACTTTTTTGCTTTTTTTTTTAATAGCATGACTTTGAAAGTTTTCCTTATTAGAAGAACTTAAAATCCATGTTTGTGATTGTGTGTATATGTATTCCTGGCATTGTGTAAATGCTTTCTAGCAGCAGAGAATTTGTTTTAAACTAGACTTTTATTGAAGAAAATTCAGCTAATCCTCTGGCTTCAAAATTCATCATGTTAAACTACTAAAACAGAATTTAAGTATTTATGGTACTTGTTCAGTAAGTGAAAAAGTGACCTTTCACAGGAGATATCTACTCAGATTGTCCTTATAAGAAACTGCTCCCTACGACACTGGAATTCATAATAATAATAATTATTAATAATAATAATAATGTGTGCATTGATGAAAATGTTAACTACTTCCACTGAAAGAACAGGCAAATGAAAGGAAGTAGTCTTCAATGTACTTTTTTCTTAGGAGCTTTTGAAATCACCAGTTAATGGCTTGTGTTCTTGCTGCTTTATGTATCAGACTGTCCATTTGTTTTGTTCACTTTGGGTTTTGACTGTTTACCCTATTAGAGAGTTAAGATTTTGAATGACTGTGTGTGATTCTCCTATGCATAATGACTGAAGAATCTGCTGTCTTAAGATTAGAAATAGTCACTTGTATAAGTTGTTTTTCTGCGGTTTGGGAGCATCCCAGTTACCTGTTGTATCAGAAGCAGCTGTATACTTCTTACAAAACCTGTGTTTCAGTTTATATTCGCTTGAGATATGTATCTGGGTTTCTCTTAAGTGATGTCTTGTCTTCAGATTTTACTTACGGGAGTTTAGTTAATAACTGTCTGCTTTTACTTTCCGAAGGTACTGCAACAGCCACCTGCAGGTACTTGGCTTTATACCGAAAAAGGAGAGGAAGAAAAAGAATGATCCCATAGAGGAGGTAAAGGTCAGGCATCAGATGGATGCTATGGCCTTCAGTCTGACGGTGCCCACCCTGGCCTTGAAGATGCCCAATGGACTGGATGGGATGTCCCTCTCCCCTCCAGGGGCAAGGCTTCCCCTCCACTACCTGGAGGCAGAATTAGAAGACCCCTTTGCTTTCAATGAGGAGGATGATGACCTAAAGAAAGGGGCAACAGTGAAGAAAAAGTTGCAGAGCAAGTTGGCTCAAAACCGGCAGCGCCAGAGAGAGACAGAGATTTTAAAAGTTCGCCAAGAGCACTTTAGCCCCATTCCTGCACCTTTGCAGCAGCAGCCTCTGCAGCAGCAGCACTCCCATCTGCCACCTTCATCAGCTTCGTTAAAGCCGACAGGGCTACCGCAGGGCATCGTCTGCAAGTCACCTCAACCTCTGAACACCAGCCTACCAATGCAGGGAGTGGCACCCACCACACACACTATAGCACAAGCGCGGCAGTTGTCCAACAAGAGACCTCTGCCTCTCCTGCCACCCACCAGGGCTCCTGTCACGGACCCGCCAAGGACTGACCGGGTCCTCATGAAAGCCACAGCCTTCTCTCCGCACGCGTCCTGCGTGAGCCGGCTGCAGAGACTGGTGAAATTGTGCACTCGCAAGCAGCAGCTGGACACTGACCTGTTTCCTCACTTAGGTGAGTAGGTCACAGCTGCACTGCAGCTGGGATTTTTAACCTCAAACCAAAAGACTAAAGGGGAATGTCTTCCAAGCCCTGTCTCGCATTCCTGTGTGGTCCTTACAAAATAACCCTGAGCTAGGTAATCTCTTGGCATTTTATTTACGCCTGTTGTCTGTGAAGGGAATGCCTGGTTTATGGTATTTTGGTTGTCTATTCTAATTAATGTTCTGTTAGCCATTTGAGAAATCAAACGGAGGTGTAGAAAACATTGTTTGGATTATAGAGACCTCATGTAGAAGGTTTGCAACTTGAGTAGTACAGGTGACACTAGCAGTCCCTACATGAGTGGACAAAGTTAGATTGAGCATTAGGTGAGTGACAAGTGCACGTGACAAAATGAATACAAGTAAAAGTTTGGTGATTGGCCAATCAATCTCTGCAGATTTAAATTTTCAGTTGACTTGATTGGACAACATGAGAAGTTTTCTTGACTGTGCCCTATTTATGTATAGAATATGGATGAATAGAAGGAAAAGCCCACTGCAGGAGAGCAGCACTTTTATGGAAGGTGGTTGGAAGGGTGAAGTCTTGTCTGCATATCAGTGCAGTAATAGTCTTCCCCTTACATATAATAATCAATAGCTGCTTGTGAAAGTGTAAGCAAATATAACCTAATTGATGCCACGGTAGTAGTGTAAAGTTTGGAAAAGGCAACTGATCTTGTGGCTGATTTGTGAATATAGACCTAGGCACACCTATCTGTCCTTCTTCTCTTCTTCACCCTCCAAAGTTACTTTTCTGCTTCATTTAGATTGTACATTTCTAACAAGGCAGGGAAAAGGAAATATGAGTCTATGTGGTATAAGCAGGAACACCATTTATGATGTTTAAAATTAAGAGAAAGACTTCTAATAAATCTGGACATTATATAATGTCTTACTTAATTGCAAACATCTGTAATTTTTGCTATTTCAATTAACTTTTCTTAATTTGCTGTTAAGATCTGCCCTTTGGCACTCATGGGATAGTTTGAGTATTTGTTCAGAAGATAATTAGCATCCCATAGCATGTCTCCAAAGGAAATGGTTCTTCAGAAAACAGCTTTGATGGTCCTATATGTAGTGCAGGTCTTCAGAGGAATGGCAACTCCAGAGGCATTTCTGAGTGTCACAGACCTCAATAGCTTGGAAAGTGACCTGTGTTTTGAAAGACTGTGGAAAATGTCTTTCTGTGCTTAATGTTCTACACTATCAAGTGATGGAGAGAATAAGTTTTCCTAAAAATAAGGAACAGTTAGACCTATACATGTACAGTTAGCAGGTGCATAACTATGTGGATGCATTAAGTGCATTTTATATTTAGCAAAGTAATGGAATTTACATATTAATTATGTGAGAGTGGAAAATATATGTTATTTATTCATTATAAGACTTAATATTAAAGACTGTTTATGCCAGTTCAGAGAATTTCAGGATTTCTTTTCTGTGTTTGAGCAGCACTAGAGATGACTGCACAGAATCTTTCAAACGATTAAGCCAGTTTTATGTATGCCAACATCAGAGCCATATAATTGGATATTAATGTAACTGCAGTCTTCAGTGTCAGTATATCTGAATCTGGAGTAGATTTTATTCCTTCCTTTCTTCAGTGCCCAATAGAAAGCAAAACAACTCAATTTCTGACTATTTTTAAAGTTTGGATAAACAATTTGTTATGTGGTTGTCAATTGTGGACATCTTTGTGGAATGATTAAGTTGTTTTTTCATTCCTTTATGGGAGAGACAACAGAAAAAAGAAACATTGAAGTCGAAAGTATAATTCTACATTTTATCAAATGTCTTAAGCTATCTTAATTTAGTTCAAATGTATGTTTTAAAAAATAAGAACCAAAAAATAATTTTTTAGGATGTTGAAGTTCCTGAAAATTTGGATTTCTGACATGTGTGGTTCATGTTAAAGTGCTGGTTCTATATGATGAAGAGTTACCTGATGATTGTATTCTAAGCCATATGTGTGTGTGTCTCTGACTCTGAAAGTGCATGACCAAGTGCTGATGCATTTCCCAAATTCAAAGCATCTAACTTCAGAATTATCTCAGATATAGTTGTTTAGTTTAGTTTTAGCAAAAATGCAGTGCTCCTTAACTCTATCCATTTTCAAGGAGCAGACAAGAAAATGAAAAAGCAAAGTGCTGGCTTGTAAAGGCAGCAATGGGATTTTATCCCACCTGCTGCAAGAAAGTGGCAAGAATTTCACTGGCTGTGGGAGAGAGAGTGGGAAAAACTACAAACTATGAGGTTCCAGATAAAATGTTCCACCTGAGAACTTACTGGCCTCTTTCTGGCTGTCCTGTTCAGCAGCTGTGTGTAGGTTGACTAACTGAGGCTGCTGGAGCACACTCTAAGTTGATCATACTGCATCATCATGAAGTGAAAACATGCTGCTTGGTGGAAGTGCAGGAGTGTTTGTATCTCTCCCTTTAGGTCTTTCTTCATGCTAATATGTGCATTTTGCAGGCAATTACAGAGACTGAGCAGAGGAACATCCTGGGTAGCTGTGTATCTATCTCTGTCCATGCTGCTGTGTCTTACAGTTTTCATATTCTTCCATGTTTTGGCACAGAGAAGGGGTCAGAATATAAACAGAAATGAAATTGGCCTATTTAGATCATATAGTATTAAAATTTACTTAGTCAGTTCTTCATGACAGGGAGTTCTCTCTTACCTCGTACGTGGTTATGAAAACTGTGATGTTTCTATGTGAGTAAGAAAGCTGGTGATTTTTCTTCCACTGGATAAAGAAACCAGTAAGAATTTAAAAACAAAACTCAGTTATGACAGAAGTCAGTGTAAGCAATTTTCACACTGTAATGGGCTGTTACTGTAGCTTTTCCTCTGTAATTGAGAATATTGCATGATTTAATCAAACACAGTTATGCTTGCAGCTATACTATGCATTCATCTTCTGTGCCATAGGTTGCTCATAAACTTATATAATGGTGGATGCTCTTTTCAGCCAGCTTCCATGTTTTCAACTCCCTTAGGGCTGGATTGGTCTGAAGACAGTGGAGAAGAGTTGGAGGATTCAGAGCAGACCTCCCCTTACCAGGTTGCGTGGTCTATCCGAGAAAGCCTCGGCTATGAGAGACCTGAGTGAGTATGATTCTTTAGTATTCATGCTGGCCTTGTTGGAATAAATCATGTAAATGTGAGCTCCACTTCAAGTGGAGTCAGTGGAACCTAAGCACTCGTTCAAGTGTTTTGCTGAAACAAAGGATTGTTTGAACTCATTTGTTTGTGAGAGCTATGGAACAGCTTGTCGCCTTCTGTCCTAGTTTCCAGCTAACTTAGAGACCTTTGTGCAGTCAGCTATCAGGAGGATGCATCAGGAATGGATTTAAGCTTGTTTGCCTAAATTTAATTGAGTTTAGTGGGATTTATTCATGAACTTGTGTGCCTTGATGATTGGAGGTCCTGAATTAGAATCAAATGGGGTTGCTGTTGTTTTCTTGTCTTTCCTACTGTTTGCGAATAACTTTGTCAGTAAGCTTGCTACATTTTGCTCAATAATTTTTATTATAATTATGCAGGCTATTGTTTTAATGTGCTTTTTTTAAAGGCCATGGTATTTCTTTTTGTAATTAAGTGTTGAATAAAGCTCTGTCAATACTTGTGAGCATTGAAGGGAAGTTATGGGATCAGAAGGATAAGCAGAGTAGGAATTAGCTGCTGGTGCAGAAAGGCTTATGATGTTCTCCATATACTGCTAAGGCCCAAATCTAAACATACAGCAGGATATGATAATATATGTCTATCAATGTAAATTTGAAGGTGCACAGTTAAAACAAAGCATACCAAGTGTCGTATGTTGTTAACAAAGAAATTGGGGTCTCAGTGGAATTTGATTATAGTTTCTGTAACATGACTCATTCACTGTGCAACCAGGCTTTTTTATATTACTACTTTCCCTTATTTTTTAGATTTTTAACTATCACACTTAGAATAATGGCATTAATGAAACCTTATTTTGTTGTTACATGGAAATTCTGAAACTTACTAGAATTTCCTGCCATCTCTGAAGATTGTCCTCAAGGTGAACAGCAAAGTTTTATCTCTGTTGTCAGGACACACACCAGGATGCTAAATATTAAGAGCCTTCAGTGAATCAAAGCTATTAAGCAGCATGTAGACTTCACTTTTCTAAAATAAAAGGGTCTGTTTTTTATTATGCATGACCGTAGTTTTTAGGGCATCAGCAGTTTCAGAGTGAGCTTTCACAAACATTACTTTTAACTTAAAAGGCAATTTTAAAATAAAATATTTTGGGAAAACATGAAGAGACTTTCAGACTTCTCAATCATACATAATTTTTCACAGCAGATATATCTATTAAATAACTTCCCTTACACTCTTCTCTTTTTGACATTTGATTTGATTCTTCCATAGATCCCTATTTTTTTGTCAATTTATAAAGGTCATCTCTGTGTGGTTTGCCTCCTGTTTGTCTTAACTTCCTTTGAATTCTTCCTGCTATTTTCACATACTGAGAGAAAATAATACCTTGTCTTGACATTTTCTATTCCATTTTAGCATTTTGTGCACCTCAGTTAAATGTTGTCTTAACTATCCATGATGGATAAATTTTTGGATGCAACTGGCTGCTTTTGTACTGCTCAATGTTAGCTCTTCAACAACCTTACTAATTTTGATCATGGATAAGCATTCACTTGATGTCAGCCTTCTAAAACTTTAGTTCCTATTCTGCAAACTTCTGTAGTGGTTTTTATTACCTGAAATGTTTCAGTTTGACACTTCTGCAGTGTGGTCTGCCTGCTGCTGAAGATTAATTAATTCGGGCTGTTTCTGGGAAGATTTGATTTGTCAAAATGACTCTGTCCTGCTAATCTGGGAGTGTGCAGACTGAGGACTCCTAAAGTCAACCAGTGACTTGTTGCAACTCTGAATTTTGAGGACTTATTTTACCAGAAAACCAAAACCTTTCGTTTTTGAAGTCACATACTTAAAATGATGAGATTTACTTGCTGGTTTTCATAGTAAAATTAAAACTCTTTTTTCTCTGTTCATTTGTGTCTGGGCTTGTGTTTCCCACCAGCTAACTGCATTCTGTCCTTTTCCTTTTGACTCCATGGAAGACAGAGGGAGGAATGCTTCTCAGAATAGACTGTTGAAAGAAAGGGAACAGTTAATTTCTGCTTTACTGGATGGCTGGTTCTCAGCATTTCTGCTTGTATGATTGTGGGAGAAGCCTCTGTTGAACTTCTTGTGTGATACTCTAGCTGCTCTTAAACTCTCAAAAATTCACCAGATTTGTTTAAAATTAATGTCTTAAGAGTGTCCTGGTTTTGGCTTGGATAGTGTTCATTTTCTTAGTAGCTGGCACAGTGCTGTGTTTAGGGTTCAGTATGAGAACAGCGTTGATAACGCTCTGATGTTCTATTGCTAAGTAGTGCTTGCCCTGAGTCAAGGACACCTCAGTTCCCCTTGCTCTGCCAGAGAGGGAGTGCACCAGAAGCCATGAGAGAGCACAGCTGGGACAGCTGACCGCAGCTGGCCAAGGGGATGCTCCACAGCCCAGAACATCATGGCCAGGACATCAACTGGGGGGAGCCAATTGCTGCTCAAGGTGGGCTTGAGTATCAGTCAGTGGGTGGTGAGCAACTGTGTAGGACATCACTAGTTTTTGTTGGCGTTTATTTTTCTTTTTTTTTCCTTACAGTAAATAGCAGTAATGTATTTTACTTTGTTTAATGAGCTATTCTTAGTTCAACCCTCAAGATGTTTTTTTCTGATTCCCCTCCTCATCCCACTGCTGGGAGCAGGGAAAGGGAGCATACGGGGAGAAGGAGCATGCAGCACTGTGGTACTTAGTTGCTGGATGGGGTTAAACCATGACAACAGTAATACAGTTTTTGGTTCACTTGCCTTCTGGCCTTTTAATCTGTAAAATTCATATTGTTGCAATCATCTGTGGAAACGCAGGCCAAATGTTTGCTTTTATTATTCCGTACTTTAATTTTGAAAAATGGTGTTCCTCTGCTCCCAGAATTTCGGGACGCAGTGCTTCGAGGCAGGCACAAATGTTTGAGTTCAAATAGCACAGGAGCTGGCAGTGGGCATGGTGCAGGCTGGGTGCTGGCAGAGAAGCTTGCTGGGGTGGGAGGAACCCCTTGTGGGAGCAGCAATTTGGAGAGAAAGTAGGGGCTGTTCCCTGCTGCAGATTACTGAAGCTCCCCCCCTGGATAATTTGATTACTGAGTCTGGTATCTTAGAAAGTACTGGAAAACAAATACAATAAGGTGTTTTTTTGCTTCCTACACTGAAATATAGATAAAGCAAACGTTTCAAGTAGCAAGTTTGAAAAAGGAGTGTGAATCCCTCCTCAGACCAGCTCACTCAAAGGATCAAATATCAACACTGTGTTGTGAAAAGTTGCGTTTCATAACTCCCAATAAGTAGAATAACTAAAAGAAAGAAGGGAAGATTGTTCAAAATGCTCTGCAAGGAGGGATTTGAAGTTTAGCTGCTGGGGTGTCTCAGAATAGAGAGCATGTTCTCCTCATTCCCTGGTGGTGCCTGGCTGCTTGTGCTACCCTTTTGCTCTTCCTTTCTGCTGCTTCGTGCTGCCTTTGTTTTCTTCATGAACACTCAGCAATAATCCCCCTGATGTTTCCACATGACAGTCTGAAAGGGAAGGATTGGCAGAAAGCATTTTGGACTATCAAATGGCTCGTGTGCACTTTCAGAAATCTTTGTAAAAATGAAATGCCACATGTTAGGTTGAACTTCAGAAGCTCTATGTAGAGCTTAGGAGAATAAACTAAATAGAATTTGGCAAACTTGTTTATGAAAGAACAACAATAAAAGTATCTTTCGTTTTCATGCCTACTGAAAAAAAAAAGGTTTTATTTTGATATTTTTAGGTTTCTTTGAACATATAAATATTATGGCTAATCTTACTGGCCTGGGAACAAAGTTGTGAACAGGCCTTTAGAAACTGTTTGGCTCAAAATAAGCCCTTGCCCGCTGCAGGCCTGATTTCTTTATATACCTTTGATATATGTCCTAATCTATTTTGAAAAAAATATCTCATAAACTGAAGTTCAAAAATATTTTAGCATACAATGACATTTTTTGGCACTCTTTCAATGTGGGAGAAGTAAAAAGTCTCAAATATACAGAAATGTACATTAAAAACCACTCTTTCCACCCCAAAGAAACTTCCTTCCCCTAAGGAATACTCTTGTTATTCTTAATTTCTAACCATATTTAAAATTAAATCAGTGACTTTGTTTAAAAGTCTTGGCCTAGAGCAGTAATGAAATATCTAAGATATTAAACCTACCTATAAATATATATGCTCTCCATGTATTCCTCTTTTATTAATACATTGAAAAAAGGAAAATCTATATTAAATAGCCCACAGTTAATTTTTTTAAAGAAATCGTTTTTCCAAGTAAGCATTCTTGCCTAAGAGATCTTAAAAGTGTATTTTCTTTTAATTTTTAATGTGAAAATGTCCTAAACATTACATATGTTAGATATTTTTAACAGGTTGTATTTGCTGCTAAGCATGCAACCACAGAGGTTAATTACTTGCAATTTATGCTTCTAGAAAATAAGCTGTGATCTGTTTTAACAGATAAAATACATAGTATGGTTGACTTTGCATAAAGCTTCATAAAAAAGTGCATTTGTGTCAAAGGCAGTGTTTGCAGAGTTTTCATGGAAAGCCGTAGTGGAGATGGCTGCAGTCTCTTCCATTTGGCCTGTGTGTAAATAGAGTCAGAGTTTCCAGAAAAGAAAGTAGGTCTTCACCATATTGCCTTTCAGGGACAGATCTGCTGCCTGCATTTCTGGATCTTACTTTATTTAGTAAATCTCATGGCTGGTATTTCACATCTCTGCCATCTCAGTGGTGGCCTCCTTTGCTGTCTGCAGGTTTGGGTGTCAGCTCAATCAGTCCCATGGGCTCTGAACATTGCCAGATTTTGATTTGCTTCATTTGTTTGAACTTCTCTTCTTTACCTGCCCCTTCTTTGTGTTGCAGATAGGAAAGTTGGAAAAAATTTCTCTGTTCTATAAGAAAAAACTTAAATGGAAAACTGAACAGAGTCTGCTTAGATTCAGCACGTGTATTTTGTCACTCCATAAACAAAAAACTCATTCTGCAATGAGTTTCTGCATTCTCTAGTGCTTTTTGTGGAGAACTTCTGGGTAGCTTCATGGACCTTGTTGTTTTAACAAGTTCCAGTGATGATTTTCTGTTTCATGACTTTTACTTCATTTAACTGAATGTGTTGACATGGTTTGATGGTCTTGTTGATATGTGCCTGGACATTCAGAGAGCCAAGATAAATGGAGAAGGGCTTTCTTATGCCAACAAAGTTGACTCAGTCCTTCATCTGGTCTTCGCTTAGCCCTGGTCTGATCTTTCTCTCTGTATCTTTGGAATTAAATGTGAATTTCTTCCCTACTTTTGTCCAGTAATTCAACTGCAACTCTGTAGCAAGGGGAAATCAGTATCAGCTGTTAGCTGTGTTAACGTGTATTTTGGTTTAAAAAGGAATACACCACCTGGCAGAATAAAAGGAATTGGAAAAAGTCAGCAGTTTTGGTATTTGTTAGGATTTGACCATCTTCTCCAGCTTGATCTTTTCCTCAAATTTCCACTACACAATTCCCCACCCTTGTCCTCTTCATTAATGGCACTTTGATTTAAGCGTTGGTTCATTTGCTGAGACATTTACAGTAAATAAAGGTTAACAGTATA
The DNA here is from genome assembly GCA_025920805.1 of Petroica traversi. Classification (NCBI taxonomy): domain Eukaryota; kingdom Metazoa; phylum Chordata; class Aves; order Passeriformes; family Petroicidae; genus Petroica; species Petroica traversi. The sequence continues at coordinate 3,348,967 of JAHLSL010000093.1, forward strand.
GATTTCTTTTTGAACAGCAGGCTCTAGACATTTATATGTGTCAGACTTGATGATAAATTGATGTAATCTCTAATAATGGCATACTAAGAAGGGCAAATCCCTTTAGAATTTAAAAGGGATCCTGCTCTTACTATTTCTCAAGCATCCCTGCCTGATTTCAGTGTTTGGATGTTCGTGTGGCTAGAAGACGGATGCAAACTTAACAATTCTATTAAAATGACAAATTACCTTAGTGGGGGGGGAAAAAAAATAAAGTACATTAAAGCATATTTATTTTCATTTTCCTTTTTCAGGTCCGACGACGACAATGCAGATGACAGGAGTTCCAGGGTGACCAGACTTTGCACTTACTTTCAGCAGAAATACAAGCACCTGTGCCGCCTGGAGCGGGCAGAAGCGCGCCAGAAGAAATGCCGGCACTCGCTGCGGAAAGCCTTGCTGCAGGCGGCCAGCAGGGAGCCGGAGCGCGCGGGCCAGCTCCTGCAGGAGCTCCGCACAGCCACCTCTGCTTGTTCCAGGTTAGGCTGGCCCTGTCCCTGCAGGGGGCTGGGGTGGGCTGAGCATCCAGCAGCTGAAGGGGGGAACTCTGCGGTTGGTAGTCGTGCACAAGGCAGAACAAGCGTGGCGCGGGAATGCCTGTCAGTGGAGTAAAAGAAATGGGGCATACTGAGTTTTCCATGAGCGCAGGCCTTCTCCAGATTTGTGTTTTAAAATGTGGATGGTTTGTTCAGCAGTATCTGGGCCCAAGTGTCTGGTCCTTTACTATGCCACTAGAAGGTGTGCAGTCTGATCTGTAGTTCACTGCTTCAATTCAGATTTTATTTTTTAGGCAGCTTTTTTTTGAAAGGTCTGTACCTCCTCTTAATTATCTTCCCAGCAAACCAAATTTAAGCTCATGCTTTTTGTTAGATTTAACTCAATCTAACATTAAATAAAACTTGGCAACAAAATACATAACTTCTAACAACTTTGAAGGTTACCTTCTGTGGGAATTCTTTCTAGATAATGTCAATATCCCTCCAGCTCTCAGCATATGGAGAGTTGGTTGATTCATATTCGTGCAGGAACAGACTAAGTCTGAACCCTGGTGTTACATTTGGGGTATCAGAGGCATCCTTTTGCTGGTTGTGGTTTTGCTGTACAGGATGTGTTACTGTGGGGCATAGTGGATAGTGTGAGATGCAGATTGGAGCTAGGTACTGAGAGTGTATTCTGTTTAATGGGATGTTTTTGTTCCTGGACATGGGATGAGGTTCATGATAGTTGGAGGGGTTATTGTTGGGGAGGTGGACTGATTCTGAAGAGCTGCTCTGAGCTATAATGTAGAAGTCCATTACTAGTTTACAAAGTTGTGAATACATTTCTCCAAACTTAAACTACAGCCAAAGTTCACCTAAACTGTTTTTTTCCCCATTATTTTTGCCTTTTATTAAGCAAAAAAAGTTTACATTGTTTTGGGTAGACCAGCAAAGCCAGCTATGCCTGTCATCACTGCTCTGGTCGATTTAAGTAACCACAGAGTCTTTTCAGATACCAAATTTTTCACAGGGGTAATACTGCTAACTAAAGCTTTGCCCAGTCAAAGTGCAGTTGATGACAGAAATGGCTGAAGGAAAACAGTCAGGCTACAGACAGCTTTTTGTCAACCTAGAAAACAACGTGTACAGAAGTGTGAGTCAGCCCTGGAGTCGCCAGCTTTATCTCCATGAAGGTGACACGTGCCTGGAGAGCAGGCTAAGCCCAGCGAGCTGTGTAATGCTTGAGCACCCGTCCACACCGCTGTCTGGTCGCCTGCTTGCAGCTCAGGCTCAAAGCACAGAGGCTGTGCTGGGGGAGCTCCCAGCTCTGGGCACCTGCTGGTGGATTGGGCTGTAGCACGTTGATGGAGGAGAGCTTTTATCCATGTTGAGCACGCTCAGGCTCTGCCACTCCAGAGCTCAGTCTAAGTTTGTCTGAGCACATGCTTGCATGTCAGCTCTGGGGATGCTCGGCATGTTTTGATTTATGAACAGGCTTGGAAGTGCACTTGACTCCCATCTAGGCATACCCAGTACATTGATTCTAAAGATTTACCTCATTTTGAGGGTCACCTGTGTTGACACTCACTTACTGCTGCCCTTGGCTCTGTTGCAAGGTGTTGTAATATTTACATGGTAGCACATAGCACCTCTCATTACAATTAAGGCCCTGTGAAATAAGCAATAATCCTGTTACTCCAGTCACACCTTCACCTGTCATTGACATCTATTCTGTGTCCCTGGTAGTAGCGTGCACCCATCTGGATCATGACACACACACACACACGTGTGTTACAATTTTTCATCCTACTGTGCCACATTCAGTATAATAATTGTGTTAAGTAAGCACCCGAGACTGGGGCTTTGTCTCTAAACTCTTTCATGCTTTCTTTTCAGCACAAGCCAAGCAAGGCAGAGAGATGCAGAACCAACAACCTGCAGTGGGACTTCGAAGGGAGAGCAGTGCACTAACAAGGCCCTTCCATTCACCAGGCACTGTTTTCAGCGTATCCTCTTAACTCTGTTTGGGAGTTGCATTCAGGCTGTTCTGGTTTAGGTGGCTTTTTGTTTGTTTGTTTTTGCATGATAACCTAAGTTTTCACAAAGAAATACCTACTCTTAGTGTGTCATCAACTACTTTGCTTTTAATTTGGCAGTGTGATTTGGGTCTGTAGACAGTGGTATCTATAATAGGAGCATCATTTTACTTTGTAAACTGTATTTAGTGTGTGCAAGAAACCTTTACCAAATGATCATCCTTCACAATGACTTGCTACAAATTATGTGACTTTCAGCCTCTTGGCTGTCATACAGCTCTTGGTAGGTTCCAATGGACCACCTTCCTGTGACAGTTTTATGGAAAATGTTTTTTTATATGTGTAGAAAAAGATGGCTTACACTGACCAGAAAGATGGAAATCATACCTTGTGTTGTTTAAAGAAGCAGAATAGGAGCCACAGAACCTCATAGTCCAGATGAGGAAGGGTTCCCTGTGCTTGGAATTTCAAGCAAGGCCTGGAAAGGATGTTAAAAATCAATGGTTGAAGATTGCAGAAAGAGGAGAGCACGTTAGATGTGAGTTTTAATTCTGAAGACTATAAAAAGGCAGACTTATGTAATGCTTAAAAATTCTGCAGACTTCGTATGTTTTGTTTTTATCTGAAGAATTTTTGGTGCTTTTGTTGGGGTGACTCCTTTTGTTGGAGCTTTTGGTTGTGGTATTAAAAGTGATTAATGCTGATGTTCAGCTACTATCAGACTGCAGCACCTTTTCAGTCTTTTTGTTTTGCAGATGCCTTGTCTTTATTGGTTCATTTTTTGCAGGCCACTTAAAAGCAGTCTGCAGAGCAGTTCAAAACCTCTATGAGAGAGCACTATAACCTACAGCCGTGTTTGGGATTTGCCTCATGATTCTGATAGGATTTTCTTTGTTTGGGTATTTTAAAATTTTAAGTGGTCTTGCTTGTTGCTGTGTGTAGAGCAGGGTAGTCAAGAGAAGTGATTTTGCATGTATGCCCATTTTTTCTCTCTGCATTTTCTTCTCTAAAATGAGCAGGTTCTTGGTTCTGACCTATCCATCTGAGTCTGCTGTCTGGATTGTTCTGCAGATTTTTCATTTTCTTTGTCCTTTTTTTATTTGTTATTTTAACATTTTATGAACATACATAGGGATGTTGAGATCTGAGAACTGTTCAAGATGGAAGGAGTGCTTCTAATGTTGTTTGAAAAAAAACACAATGAAATATCTGTTTGATTTGCTCTAAGTCTGGAAACATTTTTACTCCTGCTAGGATTTTTCTGAAGGAAATCTCAGCAAGCTTACGTTTGGATTTACTTGACCTTTCTGTCTGCTTGCACATCTTTTTTTTCAGAGGAGCAGGAAGGATCTTGAGACTTCTTTGTGCTCTAAAGATAAATGCCAAGAATGTACCTTAAAAGATTGAATTAAGAAATACTCTTTCTTTAATGTTTCAGTATGGATTGTCATTAGTCTGTAAGGAAATAGTCCTGTTGACTACACTGTTCCAACTGCTACTATTGATCTATTGATTAAGACTCCAGGAAAAGACTTCTTTTTGCTAAGAACTCATTAGTGAAATGGCTGCTCTTATAAAACTATCTCAGTATATAGTAAAGTCATTAGAGATTCTGCATGAATGCAGTTTTTTCACTTTAAAAGTTGGGTTTGAGCCTTACCTGGCTTTGAACTTGAATAGCAAACTTAAGGCACTCATTAAAAATAGTATATGTGGACAGCAAGAGTTGAAGGCACTGGTCTTTATCAGGTTGATAAATCAAAGGGCGTTCCTCCACCATTGTCTTGTGTTATTCCTGATGCAGAAATGCACAGATATCTTATTGAACCGCTCTCAGCAGCTCTTCTCGAGTTGCACAGCCAAGTTTGCAGATGGTCAGCAGTGCTCTGTGCCAGTTTTTGACATTACACATCAGACACCTCTGTGCGAAGAACATGCCAAAAAAAATGGTAAGTACAAAGCCATCCTTGTGTTTATTTGTGTATTGGGATGATCAGGTGTTTTAACCCCAGTCTTCCTATGAACTCTTCCTTGACAACCAGCAATTTTATGAAATTAGGAGCTTGTTAGATAATATTTTTCTTAAAAGGGTAAAACCTGCCTAACATTCCCAATTAGTATAAAGTATGTGTGAAAATCTTTTACGTAGTTTTGAGGATATAAAAAGTTTACATGATAATATCCTTCACTGGAAGAAATTTGATTATTGTCTTGAAGTGAGAATTAGAAGATCATTGGGAGAGATCCTGTTGCCATTTTATTTGGGCCCCCTCCTGGTCCTTGGATCTGAATATAATATGAGTGTAGTATTAAGAACACTGCATCTTAAGCAATCTCAGAACAGAGGGTACAAAGTATTTTCTAAAGGGAATGTAGATAGCAATTACAAGGCTTCAAATAATGGTCTTTCTACTTTATTTACTTTTTAGTAACTATTAGAATTTATCTTTAACCTCCTTCAGGGATCCATGGATCCCAGAGAAAAAGCAGTGACCTACCTCAGGTTGAGAGGATGGAGAAATGAAGTTGATATTTAGGATAATGCACAAACCCACTTCTGTCCTGCCCCTCCTTCAAGGCTTCTTGTCCTACCTTCACTTAGGTGTTTTGTTTTGTTGGGTTATTGAAAGATTTTTGTTACTGTTTTTGTCCAGCCTCTCCAATAATTGTGAATTATGGAATTTTTTTGATTAAAATATGAAGGCTTGTGCTACACAGATCTGCATGGGGTTTCCCCCTCCTCTAGGCAATCTTCAGTATGTCACTCAAGGTTTCCTTCTGTAGCAAATACAATCCTCTGCCATTCCCAGTATGATGGCAACTGAAGACTAATGGTTTGATTTATTTATTATGGGAATGAGGCCATAGTTGTTTACCCACATCCTTACCTTAGTCCAGCAGTATTAATTTTGTCTCCTCAGTGCTGTCCCTCTGTTACGTCAGTGAGCACTTGAGGATTCTGGCCTCAGGTGCTGCACATTATCCACATTAACACCACTTCACAACAGTGTTTTGTCTTTAATACTTACAGGAGTGCTCTTAAAGGTTATGGTTTTGCACTATTTGGTTAAGGTTTGCTATGATAATTTTTAAAGTGACACTGTACAATCTCCTGTTTACCGTACCTCATGATTTGTTCTCTGTTTTCGCCATTGGGGTCAGTGAGAAAGGAAACAGCTCAATTTTTGAAACTGTCTAGGTGTAAGCTAACAGTCTCTCTTACATTACATTCCACATGTCTGTGGAATGACCAGGGTGAAAAAAGCAAGGAGTAATACTTGTTCTTAATATGCTCTCATTGGTATGTTTTGCTCCCCAAAGGATAATTTCTTGAGAGGGGACAGCTCCCGTAAAGTTCAGCACCAGCAGCAGAGGAAACCCAGGAAAAAAAACGAAGCCACCTGCACTTACCAAAAAACACAAGAAGAAGAGAAGGCGAGGCCCACGGCGGCCCCAGAAACCCATTCCTCCTGCAGTGCCCCAAGGGAACCTCACCATGCCTGCCAGTGTCTCACTGCCAGTAGAGATACCCCACATACGGTCAGTGCTGTTCCTGCCTGGTTCTCCCTGCTGGCCTGAGCATTGCCAGTGAGCCCTGTACTTTCCTGTGCACCTGGAGCAGGGCTAAAAATTGCATCTCCCTTTAGAGTGGGCCATTTTGGATTTGAGCAATGATTGGAATTTATGGGTAAAATATCTTACTCCTGATGTTGTCTCTTACGTAATTAATGAGTGGCCTAAGTGTAAGCCTCCTAAAGAAACTTCCAGAAGCATTTTTTTTCTAGATAATGGGGAAAAAGATGTGTGGGGAAGCATCCTTTATAGATGGCTATGCCCTGATAGTTGTCCTTTGGAGCAAGCAGAGTTGAACACCAGGGACTAATGTTCCTTTCTGTTCAGGAGCCCCTCCACACCAGAGCTCAGTGCCGATGAGCTGCCTGATGATATCGCCAATGAAATCACAGACATTCCACATGACTTGGAATTGAATCAGGAGGACTTCTCTGATGTCCTGCCGCGGCTGCCCGATGACTTGCAAGATTTTGATTTCTTTGAAGGTACCATTTTATTTCATGCTAGCATGAACACAGTCAGTGAACTGAAGAAGCGAGGGTTTCTAAATTGCATTTTGAAGAGTTGCTTGCTTTCCTACAGCGGTGGTAAATTCCAGAGGAGGAAGTGTACATTTGCTCTATTGTTTGTGAGCTCTGAAGTAAAGCAGACTTTAAGAAGGCTGTGTGCATAGTTCTCTGCTTGCTCATATAATTACTGCTCTGAAAATCATAATTGGTTTAGTATTTTAATAATTCATTTTACATCTTTATTGCTTGTCAGTATAACAGTTTAATCAAGAGTATTCTCAGTAATGGCGTCTTTCTGCCATCGAGTGGGGCTGGAATCACAGTCAATGTTAGCCTTTGATAAAGAGAGAAGAGAGTGAGAATAAAATCTTTAAATACATCTTTGAAACTAGCTTTTGATCAGAAATGTGCTTGAATTTCTGCATCCTAAAGCTCAATACTTATCACATATAACAAAGAAAATAGAACAGCTTGGAGTTGGGTACGTGATTTTTTTTTGGTCATTTTCTGATATAAGATGACATCAGACTGCATTTGAATTGAAATTAACCTAAATTATACTGTCTGTGTAAATTTTAGGTCCAGGCTGTAGAGTGGTGAGTAGAAAGAGGGATTGTGGACTATGTGTTATTGCAGCATTGAAGATCTTAAGTATTTTTACTTTAAGTCTAGGAAGTTTAAGAGGCATCTCCTGTTGGAGTATGTGGAAGGGAAGGGGGAGAGGGGTATTTCCCTTGAAGAGGAAGGTGTAATTTCATGGTTTACTTACCTTGCTTAGCTAGTGAACACTGATAATGATACTTTCTGTGTACTGCAAGCCATGCTGGAATGTTGTCATACAGTGCAGCTCTGTACTGAACTGTCTGTACCTCTGCATCCTTTGAGAGCCAGAGCCAGGCTCACCCGAGAGCAGCACACTAACTGCTGGTGTCCCTTTTTCTGCAGGTAAAAATGGAGATCTCCTTCCGACCACAGAAGAGGCTGAAGAACTGGAACGGGCCCTACAGGCTGTAACTTCTCTTGAGTGCCTGAGTACCATTGGAGTACTTACACAGACAGATGGTGTGCCAGTTCAGGAGCTGTCAGATAGAGCGATAGGGGTGTTCTCTACAGGTGCTGGAGCTCCAGGAATGCAGTCCTTGAGTCGAGAGGTTAACACGGATCTGGGGGAGCTGTTGAATGGGCGTATAGTACACGATAATTTCTCCGGTCTGGAGCTGGATGAGAACTTGCTCCGTTCTGCTACCTTGTCCAACCCACCTACGCCCCTGGCAGGGCAGATCCAGGGGCAGTTCTCAGCCCCAGCCAACGTTGGCCTTACTTCTGCCACTCTGATAAGCCAGAGTGGCCTTGGGGAGAGAGCCTTCCCGGGACAGTTTCATGGACTTCATGATGGCAGCCATGCCTCCCAGAGGCCCCACCCTGCCCAGCTGCTGAGCAAGGCAGATGACCTGATCACCTCACGACAGCAATACAGCAGTGATCATTCACACTCCTCACCCCATGGAAGCCATTATGATAGTGAGCATGTGCCGTCTCCCTACAGTGACCATATCACATCCCCTCACACCACATCCTTTTCTGGTGATAACCTGGCAGCTACCTTCTCAGCAGAGATGCCCATGATGGCACAGCACTTGCTCCCAACTCAGCTGGATGTGCCACTTAGCGGGGTGGTCAACCCCAGAACTCACTGGGGAAATCTTCCTGTCAATCTTGGGGACCCCTCTCCGTTTAGCAACCTTCTTGGTGCAGATGGACACCTCCTGTCCACCTCCCTGTCCACACCACCTACCACCTCGCACTCAGAGACCACACAGCCTGCCTTCGCCACTGTGACCCCCAACAGCTCCAGTGTGCTTCCGGGGTTACCGCAGACCAGTTTCAGTGGCATGGGTCCTGCCTCCGCTGAACTCATGGGCTCCACCTCCCCTAAACAGCAGCTCCCTCAGTTCAGCGCCGCCTTTGGGCACCAGCTGAGCTCCCACAGTGGCATTCCCAAGGACCTGCAGCCCAGCCACAGCTCCATAGCTCCTCCCACGGGCTTCGCAGTGACCGGTGCCACCGCTACCAGTACCAATAACGCATCCGCGCCCTTCACCACCTCCAACTGAGCTTGTCTGCCTGGCTCCCTGCAGGTAGATGGGGGACCTGTGTTTTCTATCTTTCCTTTTTTCCTTTCTCTTTATTTTGTCTGTCTTCTCTTCCCTTTTTTTTTAAGACGGGGTTGAGAAGAAAACCCCTGCTTCAGTACTGACCAGGGTTAGCCCTCTGTGAACCTTGCTGTAGCATTCACATGTGCTTGTTAGGCACCGGTGCTCATTTATTGCAGGCAGGTTCACTGCTCCCCAATAATTCCTTAAGGATACAGCACAGTTACTGGATGTAATTGATCTTAGCAGTAAGACCTAGAAATGGGAATTTACCTCAGATCACTGATGCATGTTACTGTTCCCTAGGGTTCGGATCAGTGCTTGCCATCCCATTAGCATCTGGTAGAAAGTTTTCCAGTGGGCAGAAATCTCTTGGTTTGTTTTTTTTTTTAATTTACTCTTTTTCCAAAGGTAGCATCTGGCATGGAAAACTTGGCTGCACACATTGATTTGAGAGTGGTGCACTGAAGTCCTAAATCAAGATCATGATTCAAGGATGAGTTTGGCAGTTTCTTGAAATAGTCTCTTGGCCTCCTCTGTGTGCGTGTGTGTGTTTGGGGTGCAGGGAGCAGCGATTCCGTTTCTTCTTTTGGTGAAGAAGTGGGAGTTGTCCCCTTCCAGAACTGGTCACTGTTCTTACTGCATGCTGATTTTTGGGGTTTTTTATTATCATGATTTGTAATTCATTGAGTAGCAAAGGGATCAGTTGACTGGTTGCCCATAAATTTGAAGGCTGATATGAAGTTAGCCCAAGGAAAAAAAAAAAGATAAACAGAAGGATTGAAATATAAATCATGGATTAGTGAAGATTCCTGTGAGAAATTCCCTTCCTTGCTGAATTACTGTGGCCTTGTAGCATTGATGATTTGCCTTTTCAAGTGTGTCTTTGTCCAGAACTCTTCGCCTGACAGGCTGACAGGAATTTCCCAGCTGAAACAGGAAGAATTAGGTTGGTTTTCTGCCCATCCACACCCATCTAGGTCAGACCCACTGTAAGTTTCAAATGGATGCATTTCTCACAATATGTCTAACTAGTGAGACTTTCTTGGATAGTTTTTAATCCCCTGAGAGCCATATAGCTTTTTCAACACCTGAAGGGTTTGATGCTCTGTTTGGGAAGCTGAATGTATGTAAGGAACTAGCAAGTACCTATCAGCAGTCATGGCTAACCAAATGAGAAATTGCTAAAGGAAAATAGGTAAGAATTCGTTCTGCCTGCAGGATGATTTTGTCTGTACTGATCACCTGCTGACAACAGTATTCACTCTTTGGAAGCAATTCCAGTTCCTAAAGAAAGGAGTCAGCTAGGGTTTCGATTTTTAAAAATTATTATTATTTTTTAATTTTGTTTTTTAAACCAAGAGGTAATAGCAGCAGAAATTCTGAGGTGTTTACTTGCATCTCCTTATCAAGAAGGAATTTGCTTATGACTCTATAGGGCTCAAACTTGCTACTGTGCTCTGACTGTAAAAGTAGCTTCTGTTTAATACAAGTCTCTACTCTTTGTGGTTTGTTTCAGAGATGCAGATGAGAGAAAATAGAAAATCTTACATTTCAGTCTTGTACTGTAGAGGGTGGATTTTATTCTACCTTACAGTAAAAAGTCCTACCTGTGTGTATTTGAGTCTATTTCAGGAAATTAAGAGAACCAAGCACATGTAATAGGGAGGCCTAATAAACTTTCTGAGCAAAGGCTCACTGAATGAAGTTTAGTTGCTGTAGAAATGCATTTTGTTAGCAGTCAGGCACACACCAAAATATCTGACCCAAACCTCTCCTTCCATCTTCCTAAGGAACAGTTTAAATGGGATAGGTCTTGTGTCTTCTTACTATTGTAGCAATCATACTATCCCTCTTTTCTTGAATGATCTGTCCTCTTAAATATAAAAGAGTATGGATGATGCATATGTCCTTTTCTGAAATTGCAAGTGTATGTGGGTGGAAGAAACAAAAATTATTTTCATCTTCTGTTGTTATGAAGTCATTATTTCATCCTTGGTAAAATAGATCTTAATAATATAAGCCGAATATTTTAAAGTGGTGATTTAAATATGTTTGTAACACTTAAATGTTTTTAAATCACATAAAAAGTTTAATTGAAGCCTATGAAATCCTGCTTGTGATTGTCCTGCTGATTGAGGAATGCCCAGTGATATTGTGAATGAGGCAAATCTGACAAGGCTTTTATTTATTTTTGTATTATGTTACCCATACTTTGTTGAGGAGACAACTGTTTGATTTGCAGATGATTTTCGTTGTGTTCAAATACCTTCTTCAATGTGCTGGGATGTCTGACTGAAAAGAGTGGAGAACTAGTATACCAAATGGTTATTTCTTTAATCTGCTTGTGCATTCATGTAATTTTAGAGGGTGTTAATTTCTATGTATTGATTTCAGGACTTTGGTCTTGAAATGGTTCTTATACCCATCAAACTTCTTTCGAAGCTGCAGCTAGTGCAGAGTATATTTGCCCCACATCATATTTCTCTTTCTTAGTAAACGCTGGGGGGGGAAGAGAGGATAGGAACTGAAAGCCAAGCTGTTCTTGGTTGTGTTGGTATAAATTACAGAGGAGCTTTCCATTCTGAAGTCATGGTGAGCTTGTACTGGTCTAACTCAGAGCAGAACCCAGCTCCTCATCTGTGCATTGATTCAGATAGGGAATTTCAGAAGCTGCCAGAGCTATGCAGGTCCATGGTTCCCATGTGAAATCAATGGCCTGCGGTTCTTTAAAATAGCTTAGGGTATCAAGCCTCTTCCCCCACTTAGATTTCAATTTTTGTACCTCTCTTGTCAACTCTTCCCTGAAAAGTGACTGCGTAATGTTTTTCCGTGAGCAAACTAAGTTTGCAATAAAGCTGCACTTTCAAAAATAAACTTCAGTTTGTATACAATTGAAATAGGAATCCCTCTGTCCTGTCTGCCAGAGTGTTCCGAAACGGGCCACCACTCTTGCCTTTTCCTGGTTCACCTCTCATTTTTTCACTGCCACCAATTTCATGGTTTCATGGCTACCAAGCAGTTACGGGTCTTGATCTTAGCTTTACAAGGTGGGTCATTCCAGGTGGGTTTCTACACCCACACAACCTGTTGACTTCAGTGCATCAGTGTCTTACTGTTGGATGCGAGAGCTCCAATTGGGAGGTATGTGCAGTCAGAGATATTTCACACCTCTTCCTCTGGGAAATCCTTCTGGTTAAGATGGTCCTCAAGGCTGTTATTTGTGGGGTTCCCGAGTAGAATCCATGCTTCCTCACAAATGTTTTTCAGTATTGGCTCTTATAGCAATTGGCATTCTTGTCACCCCTTCACCAAAGAGCCAGTGTAGCAATTTTAGATGCTCAATACCTGTTGTGCCCTTTACTTGTTGACAAATGGAATAAGGCTAGTTGAACCTAAAAGTTAATTTTTTTACATAAGATTGGAGTTTTAAAGAATAAAAAATAAATCAGACTTAGAACAGAATATAATTTACATGATTTTGGCAATAATAGCACCTCAATTTGTCTCTGTACAAAAGTACTTAACACAAGATGAATTTTGACAGTGTACAGAGGCTTATCAGGAATAGCTTCATCCTCTCCTGGTGCATAAGGCATTCTTTGAGACACGCTTTGACGTTTCCTTTCACTTAGGAAGACTTTACACCAGCTCTGAGGGGAACCATATGCACTTAGGTACCTCAAAGTTGATTTGTTCTTTGGCTTCATAATTATGATACAAGAAAAGATGCATCATTTCTCTCCTCCTGCCTTCCAGTTCCTCCAGGTTCTTGCTTAGATTCCTTCTTGTTAGTAGCATGCTTCTCTCTATGGCTGAACATAAAGGCCTTAAATTGATAATGCTGAGGGGTAGCACAGTTGCAGTTCAGCCTCAGGCACAGTGGAGAAAATGGCAACAGTTGGATTTCCAGCTGAAAATGGGGATTTGTAGTTCTCATTTGGAAAGCATTGAAAGCCTTGAGAAGCTTATCACCTGCTAGGCAAAAATCAGAGAAAAGAAATTGTCAAAGGAGAATTGTGCCTAATAGCAAAGAGAAGCCAAGGAAAGTGGCTTTTTATTTTAGGGTTTTTTTAATAAAAGAAAGATGAGTATTGAAAAATTAGGATATTCTGTTGTGATCTGCCGCTGACTTTAGGGACATGGCCAAGACAATAGACCTAGGACTGAACCTGCTAACCAGTAGCCAAATTCAGTTTGAAGCTTTGTTTTACTGTAACCACATCAAAATACAGCCTGGGATTGAAACTGCTTGCCAAGGGAGTCCTGCAAAGGCGTACAATAAGCAGTGGGCATTTTCTTCCCTAAGAAGCTGGCCCTGGTGGCTCCCTATGCTGCTCCTGAGCTCCAGCTGCTCCCTGAGCTCCTGCAGCCTCCTTGCTATTGCGTATCCCTGTAGGCATTGTCAGGCCTCCAAGGGGATTTCTCCCTGTCTTTGTGCTGCAGTGAGCTAAACCTGCTCATGAATTCTCCAACAGTATCAGCCTTTGGGCAAGAGAGGAGGGAAACATTTTTAGAAGAGCCACTGCCTGCAGTTAACCTTTCAAGACTTGCAGGGCACAGGACAGTGGCAGGAGGTGCTTTCAGCCAACAAACAGTAGAAAAATTACCTGCAGTGATCTTTGGCAGTGAGACATTTGTGTGGCTGTCCAGGCAGCTTCCCTGGTGGAACTGGGGTATTTTTTCTTTTGTATTTTTACATGTGAAGGAGCCTCCTGTTCAGACCTTTTGCACGGTCCACTGGTGGTAGAAATAGTAACTTAAGGAATAATTTGTGTGCTGGCCAGTGTGCTGGCTGCATCTTTAGGTCTTTCTCACCTTCTGATCACAAGGTCTTTCTGATCTTTTGGGTAAAATTTAATGATCGGGATTTGTGGGCTACTTCTTGAACCTCCTTTATTTTCCTCCACTCTACATTCTTCAGCATTCTTGCTTCTATTTTCCCATTCTCAGGCACTTCTCTGATGTAAGTTATGCCAGCTGGTTAAGTCTTCTGTGGTTCTGAGCGAATCTGACTGTAAAATGAAAAGGAGGAGAGATTCCTGCAATTCATAACATCCAGTTTGGATACCAGAATGACAGTGCAATAGATCAAAGTATTTCTCAGATCAGTGAGTAGGGAGATGTTTCACAGCATGCTAATATGTCATGAACTAGATGCTGAGGGTACAACATTGATCGTGGGAGTGCACACACTAGCAGTGAATATACAGGCATTTTTGGCAAGAATTTACTTTCTCAGAAGTTCCTCTTCTTTTGAGATGTGTATCAGTAGCAAGTCACAAATTAAAATTTAAATTTTTCTTAAATCTTTCTTATTACACTCCAACCCAAATAAAAGAAAGGAGGGTTGGTGACAAATATCTGTATTTGTGTTCACTAAACTTAAGCTTGGACTTAAGGAGAGAGAGGTCTGGTCATATGAGACTTCAGTTCTTACCAGTTGGTTTCAGTCTTGTCTTTAAAACTAGACAAAATCACTATTGTTGGGAAAGAAAAGTTTGGGGGAGGAGAAGGAGTTAGAAAAGGTGCATCTTAAAACAATTTACTCACTTGTGTCTTCAGCCTCTTTTTAAAAAAAACACAAACAGCAGTGACTATTTTCCCTTTGCTGTTCTGGTACTTCTTATGGTTGTTGAGTTCTTTGCTTTTCCCTGTTTTAGTCTGCTCCTTCTCTAGCTACTGTGGAATGAGGTCACGTAGTTGAAGCATGAAAGGACAAAGTGGGCATGGCAGTAAGCTGACAGCAATAGTTGGAGAAGGCTTTCTTTATCTGTCTCCTTGGAGTAAGTGCTGACACCTTTTCAGTCTACCCTAGGTCACAGAATTCGGTCTGGAAGTGAATAGGATGACACTTGGGCTTTTGACCATAAAACTGTACTTACTTGCTGTAGGAAAATGCATTCTTCCTACTCTTCCTCTTGCTAGTCCTCCAAACACACACAGTGAGATGTCCGGAGCCACCCGCGTGTCGCCCACGTAGGCGTGCTGAGCTTGGTCCAGTGATGCTAATGTTTAACCTGCTTTCTGTCCTTGTCAGCTGGTGCCCACGGAGATGAACTCTGGATAGGTAACGTTCCCAGATCCCCTCTGGAAAACTTTAACTTTGGTGCAGATTGCTCTGATGTAGCTAACTGCGATGGCATTGGCTTCTACCTTGGAGTGGACTGATTTACCCTGAAATGACTCTCTAACCTGCGTCTTAAACAGTGTAGTTGGTTCTGGTGCAAATAGATTCATTCTGAAGTGATGGACATTTTGATTCTCATGCAAAATAGCTACATCCTACCAGAAGGGGTTGAACCAGTTTCTCTGAACAGTGATGACCTTCACTGTACAGTTTTGGGTATGTCTCAGGGATTCCTTGTGGAAATAAGGGCAGTTAACAAAAAAAAAAAAAAAGAAAAAAGAAAAAAAAAGAAAAAAAAAAGAAAAAAAAGAAGAAAAAAGTAAATAGTTTTAAAAGTAAATAATAATTTAAGGTAGAGCGTCACCTAAGCGAGAGCGCAAGAAGGAGAAATCTTTGTTCAGTTTTCTAGTCAATGGTGTCTGGCTTATGGACTCTTTCTCTTCTCGGGGCTCTCATCTCAAGTTCAACATACAGAATCTTTTTCATCACGCTCAGCTTTAAACTTTTTATTTAAAGATACCCTTCCCCAATGAGCTTTCAGAATACTTATTGTAGATTTTAAGAGAAATGGTATATTAATTTATGCTATTAACATCACCTCATAAATTATAAGTTTTATACTAAAGCTGTATTGAGTGTAATGAATTATGTTGCATATGTGTTTTTAATAGCTATAAAATTATATACAAGCTTTTTTGGAAAAACAAACTAGTGAAGCACCTTTTTACACTGGATCTTTGCCGTGTCAAGGTGTACAGCTATTCTTTGCTACCTTGCAGATATCTATATCTATATATAGATATATATATAAATAAAATAAGATGGTATCCTGTATCAACAAGTATAGAACTCTTTTTAACCCTTATATTACTGTTCCTATAACTCTTTTTAAATTTTGAGTGTTACATTCTGCAATAATTTATCCGTGGTTTGTACCTATGATTAGAAATTTAGTTACAGGGTAAATAGATCAAATTTAAAAATCCAACTACTGTAGCTGGGAGTTGTGAACCAAGTTTGTAAGACCTTTTCTTTTTTTTTTTTAATGTATTTATTTCCAGTTAGCTCTGTGAGTTGGAATTTGAAAAGTTGGAACATTAGGAATCTACAGTGTCTTATTCAGGAATTTTCCCCTCCTTTCCTCACAAAGGAATTCCCACTGTGACTTATCAATAGAATTAGACTGCTTGTGTGCATGTATGTATTATATATACACACAAAAAATATGCATTGGGGGGGGGATGTATGTGCGATACGAATGTGTATATTGTATGTAGGTCATAGTTTTGTAAAGAGAAAAGTAGTCAAGAGGTGATGGAATGTATTGTAGAAATGTGATTATTTAGTAGGGGGTTGTTATGTCCTCACTGTTGTATAAATAACTGAAACTCTCTACTATATAATCTTCTGTTATAAGGCTAACTCTGATATCATGTCAATTTTACTGTTTTTCAAATGAGTTGCTTTGAGCCTTGTTTAAAATGCCATGAAAATACCAAGCTCCCAAAGACAGCCTTTAAATAAAACAAATGGGGGAGGAGGAGTGATGGAAGGAATGAGTTTTTCAGGACAAACTGAATGGGAAGGTTTGCATTCAGTGGGATGGAGAGGCATGAGAATTGCTGTATCTTTGCAAATTAATACCCAAATCTCCTATGGTCTGACTTGCAAAATGTCGTCAATCAGTGTACTTGTGTTTTCTAATTAGATTGTAAGGGATACCGTTTGTGCAGTGGTCTCCATTCCATAAAAGGATCTTGTCTTCAAAGTAGATTTTTTTTCTCTTCTGAGGATCTTTGTGTACATCAGTTTTGCCTCAAAATTGCTGTGTGGGATTGCAGAACAAAATACGCAGTCAAGGGAGTTTCACTTGGGCTGTGAAATTCTGAATTTGATTGTGACCACTTACCTTTTTTTTGTAATTGAAGAAGGAAGATTTCTTTATGGGAGCTCTCTTTTGAAATTGTGAGAAGTCAGAAACATTCTTGCAGATTGGCTTACTCTTCATAATGTTCTATTTAGGCTGGAGAAAGTAATTGTTATTTATTCATACAGTATCACTTTAAAGTAGGATGATCCTGGTGACTTTAAAAACCTTTTTAGAAAAGCAGAGCTTCCAGTATTGAACAGAAATTTGAAATTATTTGTAATTTTTTTTTAATATTCCCCTCCATATCATTATGTTGATACTCCCCCAGGCATCCCTCCCCCTTTCCTTCTCCCCACAATTTGTTTCTGGCACATATGCATACAAGCAAAAGGGTAGGGAGGTGGAAGTTATCAGAGGCCTTTTTTTATTATTATTTGGTGGTAGTGGGAATTAGGAGCATAAATCTTTATGCCTTTATGGATGAGAACAGACCCATTTTTGTGTATACCTGTACAGAGAGATATATCTGTATATGAGGTAATGGTAGCATTTCGCTGAATGTGGACTTGCCCTCATGATGTACAATAAATATGTATGAATGCAATCAATCTAAATCTATATGTACACACATACAGATTTATAGCTGGAATATACCTTGTCTCACACACTTGTACATTATCTGTAACATGACTGAGGGTGTGAGCTAAAGAGAGGGACTATCCACATGTGTAACATACGGGTGACAGGTAAGCACTTGTGCCAGACAAGTTGTTTTAAATTCTTCTGAGGGGTCTGGATGGCTCAGAGTCTGATCTGAGCTTGGTCACCACTGGTTTGTGTTACCTCAGCCCTCGCAGTGGAGTTTCCTTGCTATGTCTCTGCTTTTGTTTTATAGTTAGTCTCACTGAGGCCTCTTGCAAAATGCCAGCTTCTTCTGCTTCTCTGCTCCATTGCCTCCATTCCAGCTCCTCCTTGTCCCTGCATCTCTGCAGTTTCTCCTGCTAGCAGCAATCAGCTTTAATGGCCCAATGCAGCTCTGCTTATG
This sequence comes from Petroica traversi, assembly GCA_025920805.1. Taxonomy (NCBI): domain Eukaryota; kingdom Metazoa; phylum Chordata; class Aves; order Passeriformes; family Petroicidae; genus Petroica; species Petroica traversi. The sequence goes on from JAHLSL010000093.1 coordinate 3,366,801, forward strand.
CATGAGGGAGATTCCCTTGGTGGCTGCAGTGGTAGCTGAATTGGGCCCTGAGCACCTGCTTGAACGTATGCAAACTTCCCAGCTTCAATTGTGATTCAGTAGGACTGTGACTGATTTGCAGATGAATACAAACTTTTTATGGAACCTGATGCAAAGCTTCCTAGCATATTAAAAGGTTAACTCAGCATCAGTTTTAAATGGTCAAAATGAGAAAACTGCACACACCAAACATTACTTTCCAATTTTCAATCCCAGGGAGTAAAAAGAAGTTTGGTTTGTGTTTCCCATAACACAGGCAGTAAGCAGAAAGCAGCCCTGTGCTCTGTTCTGAGCAATGGGATTGTCATCAAACATATCAAAAGAAACACAGTTTGTTACACTTTACCATAAAACAGATTTTAAAATGGGAGTGCAGAGTTGACCATTAATGTGCTAGCACTTTGCATCTAATTGTATATTGGGTGATCTTGCTTATGCAAGTAAATGGGCTTAAGTGTTTTATTTTCTGTTTTCTGGCTAAATGGAGCTTCTATATCCTTTTAGCAGAAAACAGCTGTCAGCAACCTGCTCAGTCACATTGAAGTGCTGTGTAACTTAGGCTTCAGTTTCAGTGGAGAATGCTGCTCCAGTTCTGTCATCGAGCCATACTGGAGTCCATGTTTTCAATATGGCCATGACACCATTTGTCTTGGCCACAATTCAGCCATGGAGTTTTGTCTTCCTTGCATTTCTGTTAGAAAAAGGTAACTGGTGTACGGTTCCACCTGAGCTTTCATGCAGTCATTCAGGATTTCTCTGACACGTATGTTGGGGCGTGTGTATGGGTATGTCTGTGTGTTGCGTGTGTAAAGTACAGATTGATACGCACATGCCTCTTCTGCTATTTCAGTTTATGTATGTGGAGAACGTACCTGTTGGTTATCTCCTGATATATACTCATGCATACCTATATTAAATATGTATATAGAGTGTAGATGTCCTGCATATACATATGTATATGTTACGAACCTTGGTTGGCAATTTTTTTCCACACTTTTTTGTTTTTTTGCAAATTGCTGTCCCTTATTACTTATTTTCACTGAAGCTGCATTATATAGAAGAAATGGAGAAATGTGTTATCAAAGTTTTATTTTAAAAAGGAGACTTTTAATTATCTAAAGCCATTTGTAATTGTCTTTTGAATATTTACTAGAAGGGTTGTTATTTTTAAAAAGGAAACAAAAAAACAAAAGCAAGCAGACAAGCCCTATTCCCACCATGGTTTAGGTGAAAGGAGTGGAAACACAAGTTTCTAAGTATTTATTTCCTTCAGATGTTTCTGAGGCATACAGTAATTGCATTCTGCCCCATCCCCCTTTTGTCCAATTATAATTAATGATTCATGATTTTCTTTCTCCCTCATTACTTTTGTAAATCATTGTTCACCTCCTACATTCAATAGTTCTGATATCACTAAGGAGATTTCATGTCCTTCTGTCCTTTTTAGGAGAAAATACCAGTGCATCACTATTGTGTTTCATTTTAACATACTTTGTGGAGGATGGATGTTTTTATTGAAGATGTCTGTAACCCGTCTAACTTATTTAATGTGAGGAGCCTTCATTGGAATCTATCGTCTGTTTGTTTCCAACAAGTTCGAGTTTCTGCAACTGTTTTTTCACCAACGTGTTAAATAATTCCCTTCTTATTTTATGCCTGAGGTTTTAAAATTCGGGTTTATTGTTGTGGGTTTGGTTTTTTGGGGTTTTTTTCCCTCCAATTTCCCAAAAATGTTTATCTGCAAGTGGAACAAAACAGATGTCAGACTCTCAACCAATATCCTTTTTGCAGTTAAGGGTAAATATATTTCTCCTAGACTTAATAAAAGAAGGTGGCAAATGGACAATCTGAAGTGCTTTAGAGGGAATGCTCTCTCTTTTTAAGGCTGTCTCCGAGAAGTTTGTGTTTGGTGTCATTTTAAAGGTAGCTTGATCATGCTTTGATATCAGAAACAGCCTTGTAACAAAGAGCCTCATACAGTTGTTCGGTCACTAGAGTTTAAAATGTAAACAAGTTGCAGTGGGAAAGCAAAGGTGAGGCAGTGTATTTTGAACCAGTGAATTGTAGCTTGCAAACGTACCTGATTTTGAAGTAACTGCATGGTAGCAAGGATTAGCAGTCTCTTACACCCCTTCCTCCTTCCCTCTCATCCCTGACACATGTGTTCAGCATACCATACATTGGGAAAAATAAGCAACTTCCTCCAGCAACGCTAATCCACTTAATGACTGCTTAAAGGGAACATACAAACGGGCACTGCCGCGCCCCGGCCCGCGGTATTAGCTGGAGGCCTGGCTAATACGCACAAAGTGCCCAGCCCAGCTGCTGTGGGCGTGTGGCTTGGGGACAGTGAGTGGTGCAGGGAGCTGCCCAAGAAGAAAGGTCCCTTCCCTCAGGGGCCCTGGCAGCGATGGCAGCTCGCACCACTGCTTCTAGTGCTGGAGGCTCACGGACAGCATTCCAGGGGCGGGGAGGAAAGCTTGTGTTTGTACTTTCCCTTTAAATAGGAAAGGTTGGCTCACATGTTCCTCATACTTCTCAATGAATGTACTGTATTACCATTTAAAACAAACAAACAAAAAAAAATCAATTAAATGATAATAGATTGGTCTCCTTTTGTTATCTGGTCCTTGTTTAATTTGTTTAAGGGTTTTTGTATACAAAAGTTTACATTTTTATGTATATTTTTCTTGTGTAAAAACTGATGTAATATGTGTATAAAACACTGTATGTATTATCTGTATATAGTGTGACAAAATGATTTTCTTTCTTTCTTTTGGATGTATTAATAAATCTTGCTGTGAAGTAGCTGTGTTTACTATGATAAAACCCTCTTCTCCAAGCCATTTTGCCAAGTCCAAGATGTATGGATATTGCCCAGGATGAAATCTACTCCATAAAGTGATTTTTTTCGTTTAAAACATATCGTAAGTACAGTTATTAAACTGTCCTTTGCTTAGATTACTGTAGAGTCTGAGTTGGCTCTTGCTTATTCTCTGTTGCTTTCTAATGACATTAGCTAATTAGTTTTGCAAACAACCCGGGGTCTTCAGTCTCAGTCATGATTCTAATTATAGTGCTTTCTAGCTCTGGATCACTGGTCTGGAGACCAGATCCTCCTCATCCTGTTTTCTGCTTTGAGAAAGTATAATTTAAGGGGTATAGAATAGAATTTTCTCATGTATGTTGTTATGTTTTCTGAGATTTAAAAAATATATACCTGCTTCATCAATGAAACTGGTTAAGTTGGAGTTTGGCGTTATTTGCTGATTAGCATGTGGATGAGAAATGATGGCTGCTGAGGTGCTGTGGGGCTCTGGTCAGCTCTGGGCAGGCTTGCCAGGCCAGGGCATGGAAATGACCTGCATTGGTCAGGCACCGGGAATTGCCACCGCCTTGTTCGGGCACAGCTGCTGTTTGTGCCACCTTCTGCAGCTGGTGCCAGCAGGGCTGCCTTGGCTGGCACTGCCCTTCCAGTGCCAGGCTTGAGCTCCCAGAGTGGCTTTTGCACAGTAGCTTGAAGGATGTCCTCTCTTTAGACAGAACACCTTGGGCACTTCGCAGTAAGTAGATGGCTGCTGCATCTCCCTCTCACCATTTGTTTTGTGAAGTCTTTTGCCTCTCATTTCTGACATGAGGGCTTGTGCTTCCACTGCTGTTTGCTTTGCTTGTCTCCATCTCCCGCGTGTTTGAGGTTGTGACTTGTGACGGAGCGGTTGTGTCCTTGGTGAGGCCATCTCCCAGGTTCTGTTTTTCATTAGCAGTCTCAGTGCTGACCTGGTCATCAGAATAACAACCAGTGGAGATTGATGAGAGACAGAATCAGCAATTTGACTTCTCTTTTAATGAACAGTGGCCCAGCTATTCTAGACAGCATAATTAGGGCAGCATTTCACAGTGCCTGGTTGTAATTCAGGCCGAGGGGTAAGTAGTGTCAGTGAGTGGTGTTGTCTTTCATGCCAACATGTGCTGCAAAGGTTTTGTGGCAAAGATGAAACTGTGCTTTAATACCTCGTGTTCCCAGGAGATGGGAGTACACTGAAAGTGTCACATCCAGACCTTTATCAAGACAGAGCAATGATGGGGAAGAACAGATGCTTAAAGTCAACAAAAGGAGAGTGCAGCAGTGTAAGTTCAGCACAATGTGGCTTGAGAAAATCTACCCCAAGCTTGTCCTTTCTAGGGAATTCTCAAGGTTATGGGCCTGAGGCAACTGGAACTCTCGGGATAATAGAGATGAGACAATTCTGGGCTGTAACTGATGCAATTCTGGCTGTGAATGTGGGTATTATAAAGCTGATCCTTCAAAGTGCTCCATCTCAAGTAGCACTCAAAATGGCAAGAGGAGAAATTGATTCTCACAGAGATAATAGTTGTTTAAAATCTGCTTTTAAGAAAACAGCAAAAGTTAGTTGCTGTTTGGTGTAAGATTAGAGGCTGTAATGAAGACTAAGAAGTTAGGAAATGGGGGCTCTTCCCTGGGGATGACTCCCTGGCAGAAGCAGATGTGTCCACACTTGTCCTGAGCTGGACATTCCCCAGCATGGACTTGATGAGAGATAGATTGAGTCTCCTCTGTGACTAAGGCAGAGACTGATTGATCTGTGGGTTTTTTCCCCCACTATTTTCATGAACAACACAGAAATGCTGCTCTTAGAAAATGATTGCATGGCTCTCAGTCTGAAACTACAAAAGCAACTGGTCATTGTTCTAGTGCCACATTTCAAAACAAAAATAGGTTTTGTTTGAAGTATCAATTCAGGAAGAATGCGGTACATTTCTCTTTGTGTGTTAATAGTCCTCTCAAGCACCAACAGTAGCTTTTTTAATAGTTGGCAATTATTTGCTCAGGAAAGCTCATTTAGTTTGTACTTGAAAAGCAAGTGACATTTTGTTACAAGAGCAAGTGTTGCTCTGGTATTTGGTGAAGCAATTGGAAGGAGAAACCTTCATTAAATTTGGGAGCTGGCTTCCTACAGAGGTGGAAACAACCTCTCTCTTTCCCAGCACAGAAATACTATTTCCCATCTACAGGAAATAATGGGGACCATCTTCCAGTGTCCCCTGGAGCCTATGCCCCAAGCACAGGGCTGGTACTCTGCAGCTTTCAGGTCTGAACCAGAGATACAGGATGCTTGTTTTAAGGAGCTAAGAAGTGACCGTCATGTTTGCTGGCATGAGGCTCAGCCCAGGAATGGCTGCCTTGTTGTATTGTTATTGCCAATTTATAAATTGTGGAATGTGCCATGAGGAGTCTTGGTACCAATTGACTGAAAGCAAAGTAGCTTTGATATCCAGCTGAATTCTTATGCTTCTGAAGGGGAACAGTGGTACAGAAGTCCTGTGTGTGCATCCTATACAGATGTCCTTAGGACCAAAAGACTCATGTCTTGTTCACTGCTCACATCTCATTTGCAATGGCCAATATCTCCTCCATAGTGTGGAGGACAGTCCTACAATGTAAAGTCAGTTTGGCTTTGATTGTTTCAGCTCAGCTTGTGCACCAGCTTCAGGTTCCTGCCTGTTCAAAGTATTTACTTTCACACTGTGCAACTCCTGGTGGAAAAACCCCCATGTAATCAGCCAGCCCCAGGGCACTCCTGCAAATCTGATTGTGGGGCCCTTCTGTGGTGCCTGCCAGGCAGCTGACGCTGGCTTGGCAGCTGATACAGCCCTAAATGCTGTCACACTGAGCAGTGCTTTTCACAGCTCCCTTGTGTTCAGCAAGCCCACGTTTCCTGGGAGGCTGTCATGGACTTCAAACACTTCCAGCTTCCCCATTGCAGCTGTGTTGGATGTAGGGATAGCCCTTTGCAGCAGAAAAGAAAGTGCTCTGGTGAGAGGGAAGGGAGAGGGTCTTTCCAGGTGCAGAGCAGTGCCATGAATCTGTGCTGTGGCCCCAGGGAGGGCAAAGGCTGCTGTGGAGCACACCTGGCATCTGATGTAGCACTCTCCCATCTGTCTAGTCCTTCGTCAGAGCATCTACAGCATAACAGTGTACAGCCCATGCTGAAAAGAACTTCACAGATTTTAAAAAGCCTGTTTTTTCTAGGGTTTTAAGTGTGTTGAAACCTTTCTCCTCAAGCTGTGGCTTTCTTGCAGCAAGGCTTTGCATGTGCTGAGAGTGGCAGCACTCAGGAAGGAATGCATTGGGTCCAAACCCCAGCTGAAGGGGTAGCAACAACTCTTCCTCAGCCAGCTTGTGCCAAAGCATCAGCAAGAACAGAGAGGCTGATTTATGTCAGATCTGGGCCAGTACTCTGCCAAGGTTTGATTTCAAGCTGTGAGTCTCAGTTATAATACTGCCACATTGGCAGAGCTGGTCGCCATTTGTGCCAGTGGGATTTGTGCAGAACCAGACCCTGGAATTGTTCACAGAATTTCCCAAAATGATGTTGCCATTTCCACATGGGACATGTGGTACATGGTTACAGCTTCCCTGTATCTCTCCAATCCCTTTCTGTTTCAGGAAAGCTGCCTGACTTCCAGGGGCATTAAAGTTCTTTCAACCAGTTTTGGGCAAGTCTTCAAAATAACCTTTGTTGGATTTTATTTTCCATTTGCTAGGGGAAGGTGTTCTTTGCCATCACCCCATTAGAAAGAACCCAGCTGGATGGCTAGAGAGGTTTAAGGGGTGAGTCTGTAAGTGCCTAGAAGGATGTGGATGGGTGAAATTCAAGACACATGGGGTTCTTCTCCGCAGGTTCCCGTTGCCTGTGGCTGCAGACATTTAAACTTGCAGCCTGAATCAAGAGACGAGTATCAGCATCAGCAGAGGATACCTCCTTAAATGTGTGTTCTTCTATAATTTGTGCTCTCAGCAGTTTGCATACATTTGCTATGGTTACTTTAGTAAAGAGCTTTTTTAGTCCAGTTGAGTGTTCAAGTCAGTAAAACCACTTGACTTGTATCTGAGACCATGTAATTATTGGGTTTTTCCTAGGTTGGGTTTTTTCCCAACCAGTTTAATGCCTTGTTTAATCCTGCAGAATTTAATTTTTCTGTTTACCAATGTTTGCTCAGTGGAGCCAGCCAGTTTCCTCTGTTAATAATCTCATTTTTTTTTTTTCTGTTCTCCCTTAGGTCCTACTATTTAATATAGCTTTTAGGTTGTTTTTTCCTCCACCTTTTTTTTTTCCCAGTGTTTTGCTCATTCTATACAATGTTTCTGTCTTGGCCTCTCCATCTCCTTTCCCCTCAGACTGCAACTAAAATTGTTGCTGAAGAGATTCTGGTAAGCAAAATTAGATTCCTAGAACTCAGAATTGTTCCCTGTCAAACCTTATCCTCTTCACTCGTCTCTTTTATCTCCACCAGCTCTGCCCAGGTATGAGACCTTGCTTGGCAGAGCTATTCCTAATATCCCTCCCTAATTATTAAATTAGAATCAGGCAAGGTCTCAGTTGGCCCTTTCAAAGGTGATGGAGATGAGGATCTTGACAAACAGTCTTAGAAAAATTCATTAAAGCTTCTGTGATATTTTGCTTGTCCTGGTAAGCTGGCTGCCTGTAGCAAATTGTCTGTGATGACATGCCAAAAAGATGATGCCTTTATCAGACACCATTTCCCATTAGAACTGCTTTAAAAGCTACCAGTCCTGCTCATCCTGGTTTGCTGTGATGTTGGCTACTTTCACACAGCCCTGTGCTATGGGGAGCAAAGTGTTTCACAGAGATCGTGCTGTGCCTCTTTGAGCGTGTCCCTGGCTCTGGGCACACTTTGCCCGCAGGCAGCCCTGATGCCATCTGCCTTTGCCAGGTGACAGAGAACAGAGCTGCTGGGTGGCAGCTTAACTCTCAATTAATTGAATACTTGCAGGCACTCTTTTCCTCAATTTCCCTCCAGTAACACGGGATATTTATCCACAAGCTTTCTATCTGTCTCTTCCTGCCTCTTGCTGGATTTTATGACTGGTGCTCTTAACCAATGCCAGAATCCCCATCAGGCTGGTCTACGCTGAGTATGTAAGATACAAACAATGCATGAATCTTCTGGTGACTCTAAATATAATCTAAAATGTACAGAAAATTATGGAGGATATAAGCAGAAAATAGCCAGTGACTCAATGTGACTCAATCTGTTCAGAATCAGTGAGTGACACAAAAACTCTTTCAGTTATCTTTCCCTTCTGGTGTCTGCAGGCACTTTGGAAGTCCTTCTCACAGGCTGCCCATTGTCCCATGCACCTCAGCATCCCCGTGACACCTGGCAGCACAGCTGGCTTCACCATCACCTTGTATACTCTCTGCTCCACATCTGCCTCCTTGTCTTTGTTCTGTCTTTGTGCTGTTCAGTGACTGTCTCTGATGAACAACCTGCAGATTTTGCTGTCTTAGATCCCAGCTTATCCCAGTGGATCCAACTCTTGCTTGCAGTTTTCTCGTGTCCAGAGCTCCAGTTTGCACTCTGTGCAGCTGTAACAGATCGTTATTTTTAATTCTTTTGCTGCCTTATCACACCCCCCAGCCCACATTCCTTACCCTGTCCTATATGAGTGGCCATCCTGGTGTGAGACGTCCTGTCAGGAAAACTGGTGTGTTTTAAGCATCATGTTCCATCTGTTGTTACACTCTGGTCCAACTGAAATGCAGCCTGTGGTGCAAAATTCTTAAAATATATCAGAACTATAAAAGAAACTCCTCTTTTTACTTCGGTCATCTATAATGCCATAAGAACAAATCATCCATATACTTCACAATTCAGCCTTGTTTTCATTCTGTCTCTTGTTTTTCCACCAGCTGTTTGGGATTTGATGTGCGGTGGATGATGGCGTTCAATAGAAGGAATATGCTAATGACAGCAAACAGCTTCAACCTCTTGCACTTGGAATATTAAGTTTTATGGCTTCCCCAGTGCTGTAAAACCAACACATGCTATTTTATTTTTCATTTTGGACATAATTCTGTTTATTTTTCTTGCAAGGTTTTATACCAAGATAAGCATCCTCAGAGGTTTTTGTTTACTCTGGGAAAATGGCTTGGCAAAGGCAAATATTACTGTGCAAGGCCCGCATTGTGAAGTTGTTTATTGGCTGTAATTTTTATGTGCAAGACGCCAGACTGTTAACCATCAAGAATTAAGTTTTCTCCTTCAGTTTTCAAACAGGTAATTTGCTAATTATTTACCTAGGTATTGTTCCTTGCTAATGGCCTATCTGAGTGTATGACATACTTCTAATAGTCCTACTGTCATGATCTGCGCAGGGGAGAAATGCTGCTCCCCAGGGTGGAGGTGCAGAATGGAGGCAGTGGTGCTCTCCTCTGCATTCAGCCCAACAGCAGCTGGTGGAGCAGAACCCTGGTGTCTCAAAGGATGTAACTGATGTTAGCAGTGTTCTCTGCAGAGGTGTGTTTGTCCCAGCTGCAGGGCAGGGACCAGAGCTGGGTGCCTGCTCTCCAGGTGAGAGCAGCCTGCCTGTGCCCACAAAAAACGTGCAGTGAGGGAAGAGTGCAGAGTGCTGTCACCACAGACTCGAGTATGGCTAAGGCAGAACTGCTGGATATTGTTGGAGGTTTGGGTTGGATGATGAGCCTTGCTGGCAGTGACTCTCCTGCTTAGTCCTTCCATGCCTGAACTCCTCCCAAATGGAGCTGTGTCCTCCAGACCAGACCTGTGTTGATCTGGCAGGGCTGTTTGAAGGGGCCTCAGTCAAAAGTGGATCCCAGCAAGCGAGTGGGAAGTGCTGCACATGGTGCTGGGCCCTGGAAGGAGCAAATAGTGAGAACCAGGTGGATGGCCACGGGCTGGGCAAAGATGCTGCAGTTTGCCTCAGAGGGGGAATAGACTTGCGTGTTTATTGCCCAAACCTCTCTAAGGAGCAGCAGACCATTGTAAGAGGTTTTTGTAATATAAGTATAGCCTGAGTTTTTAATAATCAACCCAGGTAGTTCCTGTCCTGTGCTGGGTTTATTCCAGAGTGGTGATGACAGAGCTGTCAGGGAGCACCTGGTGGCTATGACAGTGACAGTGTGTGTGTGTGACCTGTAGAGCTGGGGATGCTGACAAGCACGACAGGGCTCTCAGTTCCTACTGTTCTTTTCAAATCAAGAAATTACATCCTGCAATATGTGGCATAGTCTGTGCAGAAGCTCACATGTGCAGAATCAATGCTCCCCAGGTGATGGGAGATAAGGGAGAGCATGGAGAGGAAGAATATCTTTATTACTTTTTTCAAGGGGAGGTTCTTTTTCACTTTTCATTTCCTCTTGCATTTCCTTTCTGTATTTGAGCTTTAACATTAGGTTTGATTCTCTCTTTATAGCATTCAGGTGAAAACGTACATATTTCATCAGGATTGTCTCTTGTTTTCAGGACTGAAAGTCCCAAACAATATGAAGCAGTCACAGCCGTGTACACATCTGGAGTCCTTTCATCTGCTCCAAGGAGGCACTTTCCTTTATTCCTATTCACTCTCATTACTCAATTTCCTAAAGAGGCTGCAGCTCTTCAATGCCTGAATGTGTATGTCAAAATGTCTCACTAGGCTCTTCCACTATGTGAAACAGTATATCCCATTTCCAGAGCTGAGGAAATACATTTCCTTCATTTTAGCTCATTACTCTTTAGGAAATTGTTTTTCTTCAATTATCCTGACAGCCTGGATTTTGACAGCTCCAGACTCACTGGGTGAAGCTCCCGCATGTCTGCAAATATCTTTTTTCTTTGGGACCTCTCTATCACCTATCATGTCCTTTCTAGGGAGGACTTTTTATTTGGGACTTTTCTAATGTTTGCCACTGGAGGCTGGGTGTCAGCACACAGTTTACAACACTGATCTTGAGGTTTTAGAATACACCTGGTTTACCAGCCCCTCTCTGAAAGGTAATGGGTGGCTTTGCAGGCTCATGGCTATCTCCACAGGTGAGCTTGTGTGTCCTGTGCTAATGTAACTATTATAGCCAAGTTTTATAAAAAGAGTCATCACTTACATTGTCTGGAATAGGTTCTTAAAGGAAGCTTTAGCAAAGATGAACTACCAGAAGCACTCCCCAGTTTTTAATCTGAGAGTCACTTAACCTATCCACAGGAAAACCCACAGATGATCTTGCAGAGAGCTGTTACAAGAGCTTTCACTTATGGCCAAAATCAGATGAGACCAAATTTCAGTGTCTGAACACTGTTCTCCTTCCTCCTCTGCGCTGCTACTGTGCATGTAGGAAGATGGGTTTCCCCCTTCCCACCCCTCATGCTCCCTGAGCCCCCTTCACGTTAGCAGCTGGAGGAGCCAGCACAGCCCTTGCTATGCTGGTTTGCTCTGCACTGGTTTCCCCAGTGCTTTGTGGTGTCCTCTGAGGGTGTCTTAGGTGGCTCAGGGGGAGGGTAGGCCTATGCTGAGACATTTGGTCATCCCACGGCTAAACCAGAAATGTCCCGTGCTCCTGCACATGCTTCTTGATGCTGTAAGCTGCTTGTTGCACCTTCCTACCTCTTGGGAATATCTTGAAGTGAATGCATGTGACTGTGAGGTGTTGCCATGCCATGTGACAGAAGAGGCAGCACAGATGGAAATCCAGACCAGTTCGTAAGAAGAAAATATGATACCAACATGAGGGACTATTTATACTCAATGAAAACCTTGCATTTTAATACCAGACCTTACAAAACCCATTTTTTTTCCAAACTGCCTCACTTCACCTGCTCAAGAGTCATAACTGCCATCCACCCTGCCTCTCCTATGGGCTGTCCTGATGCAGCCAGTCATCTGTCAGCTGCAGAAACCCACTTGCAAGCTGAGTGATCCCCCTTGTTTTCAGTTTCCATCAGTTCTAGGTGAATGCCAGCACATGACTCCCCCTGGCCTCTCTTGGGATGTAAGAGGTTCCTGGCTCTTTCTTTTACCATACCCCCACCAAGAATTGCATGTTTTATGGTAAAGTTTCCACTTCCTTATCCAGCCCTTTTCTGGTGACACTGGTAAGATGCATTAATTTGCTGGAGACCTGCAGACAATGTTGATGCTACTCCTTTCCTAACCACTGCTCTGAACATGTATCTCATTTTCAGGTGTAATGAACCTCTCTAAGCTTTTCCTTGTCTCATCTTCCACTCTGAACATTTTTTGGCAGTTACCCGTGACAGTCTGATGGGAAAGAAGCTGTACTAGAAGAGTGTATCACTTGCTGATTATTTTTTCCTCTTTTGTGATGAAAAAGCTCCTGTTGGGTATTTATCACTTGGGCTCTTCTTCAGGAGAGGGAACAGACTGGCTGGCAGCAGCTTCAGCATTAACAGGTTGTCAGGTAAGTGGGTCTCATGGTCCTTTTAGGGACACAGCAAGTGTGCCTGCCTGGCTCCACAGGTGACAGCAGCTGCCCTGTCCTGCTGGGATGGCTCTTCTGCAGGCTTCACCAGCTTGCCTTGGTTTGATCCTGGGTTTTGTCACTGATTTTAAGGCAGCCTCAAAACTGCAGGTGTGCTCTCCTGTTGACAACTCTCTTGCCTTCAGTTAACACCAGACAGCAAACTGGGGGGGAAAATTAATGGCACCTGCAAATTCTGTGCACTTAAATACTGAGATGCTTCATTTACAAGTACAATGAGGTATTTTGGTGTCTGAGGCCTGTGCCTCATGTATCTGCATATCTTAAGCATGTAAACAGCTAGAATTTGCTCTACAGACCTGCTTGGCTGGCAGGGAGGCTGGTGAGGCTGTGCACAGCGTGGTGGGTATGGCTCCTCAGCATGTCCAGCATTGTGCATGTGATGTTGGTGATTCCTGCCAAAAACAGCAGCTCCTGCTCTCTCCTTGTCTTCCAGTGGCTTTGGGAACAGCTCTCCGTGGTTCTCTTCAGCACACCAGATTAGTGCTGAGGACTCAAGTTCACCTGAAACCTTGCTCCAGGGTACCCTAGCCCAGTTGAGACCCTGTACAAGAGCCAGAAGGTGAGATTTAGGTGCAGGAAACCTGCCTGGCCCTCCCTGAGTCCAGCACAGTGAGGGCCAGGGGGTCATGAAGAGGACCCATGTGCCCTCAGCCAAGGGTGCAATTTTCTGGAGCCCACCAGGGCTGCATTGCCTGTGTTTTGCAGAAGGGCAGTGTGTGCATGGTGTGCAAGCAGTTAAATCACACAGGGAGCTGTGCACTCCCTCTCTGTTGTTTCCCTCCAGCTAATCTCAAGTCATTTTGAAAGCTCATATTTTGATCTCACTGTATACAGAAAACATAACAGCTCCAAACCCTCATCCCAACAGCACACAGGAAGGCCATTGCTGTGCTCTCTGTCAGCACACATGGCTTTCTGTCATGTTCTGGGGCTCGGGTCAGCAGGCAGGGCTCTTCTACTGCTGGCAGGAGCTCAGGCAACTCTGGCACCTCACAGCCCACCCAGTGGGATGTCATGCTGGGGATATATGGGTGGAGTTTGCTCCCTGGACCTTTGTGCCCCTCAGAGAGAGGCAGTGAAACAGGAGCTTCAGCAGCGGGTCGGGGAAGGGGTGCATGGCTGACCAAGGCAGCAGATTGTTGAAGCCTTGCTCATGGCAGCCCTAAGACATTACCTGTGGGGCTGCTGGGGTGGGCCCAGAGGGCCTTCCTGGGGAAATAGAAACACTGCTCTTAGAATTCAAATGATATTTTAGGCACCTCAGCTGCCAGGTTGCTTTGTGGGTAGGGGGCAAGGCTCATGGTACTGACCTATCTCTTGAGCTCTCTGCTGCCCGAAGTCCCAGGGACTCCCATTGAGTACAAGACATGGCAAATCCTAATTTTAATTCTAGCATTCAATTGCAAGAGCTGCTGCTTGACCCCCAAGCTCCTCTGCCTTCCATCCCATAGGGGTACAGCAGAAGTGTCTGCAGTTCCCCCTGCATCTGAGGCTGCCTGGCTCCAGAGCAGTTCAGCCCAGTGCCTGGCCAGAGGATGCCAGCAGCCCTTCTTCTCCTGCCCTCGTTTCCTCACCTCTCAGAAAGGCTGAGCTGTCACCTCCTCCGCAGTCCAGCTGTGGGCAGTGCTGTGCAAGGCTGGCATTCACAGCTTCAGCTCGTCCCCTGCACTGGATAAGAAGGAAATGTGATTCCAAAGCTGAATCCTCAAATATAAAAAAATCAGGCTTGTCAGGAGAAGCAGGAATACAGAAGGGATAAAGAGCTCGGCATTAACCTCCTCTTGGGAAGAGTGTCAGGGCAATAACAACTTGCCAGGGCTTTGATTTCTGGTGAATGCCTGCGATGTCTGTGATTTGTTCACTGCTGGTGGAAGATTTTGTTGGGGGTAAAGAGACCAGGGGAAGCAGCCCACGCTCATTGGCTCTCTCCAGATAAGGAACTGTTTGATAATGTGACATCTCTGCTTACGAAGCAGGGAGAGCTCGTGGACTGCTCTGCACAGGCAATTCAGTCCAGCTGGCAGCATGCAGGGTCCTTTATTACTGTTTCTTCTGATTATTGTAATTTTTGTTATTACTATGATTACTGTTATTTGTTATTACAGACACCTGCCAAGACACACATGTCATTTTTTCTGCCTTCCTAAACGCCAGTACCTAGTTTGTTAGCTGTGAATCTGTGGACATATATTTGAGCAAGCCACAGCTACCCCTGCCAGAGTGCCAGTGTGGGGGCCTTCACAGGGGATTTCTCAGCATCAGCTGTCAGGTATGTTGTGGGGTGTGTGTGTGCACATCCATAAGACAGTCATTTTTTATGTGTCTTGCCCTTTCCTCCATAAGGCAATGTCCAGACCATGTAAAACCAAGCTTCGATAATGGAGAAATGTGTTTCTCCATACACTTTTACATGCCCAAGGCTTGGTGTCTTACAGGGCTGCAGGTTGTCTTCTTTTGAGTCAAGTTCTTGATACATCCTGGGAAAATCAAAACTGAAAGGCTTTAAAGTGGTGATGTTTTCAGGTGCAGAAAAGCTGACTAAGAGCATCTGGTGTTCTCTGTATGGACTTGTGCCCTGGAGCATTGAAGGCAATTTGGGAATCGGGTGCCCAATGCTATTCCTAGGAAGGGTCATTGTACATTTAGTCCACACCCCAGATCACACAGATAAGGGTAACTGGAGCCAGATTCCCTTAAAAGCAAGGCAAGACATTGCAATGACTTAACTGGCATGGTGTTGAGCCAGGAGAGATGTCTAGGTAGAGGGATTCATGATACAGCCTCCATAAAACAAGGTGAGAGCCAGCCCTGCTGCAACAGGTGGCCAGCTAGGGCAAAGGCAGCAGCATTGCTGGCGAGGCTTTTGCAGACCCTGATTTACAATTTACCCTGTTTTTTCTGGCAGAGCAGGTGCGTGGTGTCTGGACTCATTTGAGTCACCAGGTGGAAGCAGGCAGCCAGGGTGTCACAGTGCCTGAGGTCTGTGTGCCAGCACAGCACAGCACCCTGCTGGCTCGGCCATCAGCCCTCCTTGAACCTTTCCAGGTGCAGGTGGCACCAGCTCCGAAACACAGCAGGAATGAAGGCAAGGGCACTGCGAGACCACGGGAAAGCCTGGGTCGTTGATGAGGCTGTTAGCACTCTTTCAGTCCTTTAATGTACGAGTCCTTACGAGAAGACACTGGCTTAATCTCAGCTCAACTGGAAAAATGCCGACGACTGGAAATGTCATCAGCTGCCTGTGGGCCAGGCTGGCCCTGAGCTGATAAGGAGCAATGCAAAATAAAAATGTCAACACAAAACTGGAGAAACTGGAGAAACACAGAGGATGGTTGCAGCTCTTCTCCATCCTGCAGGAAGCAGGGCTCCTCGGTTACCAGTCCTTCCAGGAGCTGAACTTTCCCTAAAGCCTCAGTGACAAACTCTTCCTTAGAAAAAAGTGGCTGTTCTCAATGCTGCAGAGAAAAAACTGAACTCTTGCCCCATTGACTTAAATAAAGAGGGTAAGTAAACTTTAGAGGCTTTCTTTAACTTTTTAGGGCAAATCTCAGGATGTTTTGTGCTGCAACCTTGTTTTCTTTAAGCACTGGTTAATGGTGGGAGAAGGACACACGGAAGGAGGGTTGATCCCTCTCATCTGGAGTATGGACTGCGAACACCATCTGGACACCAGGTTTAAGCAGCAGCTCCTCTCACCCAAGTGAGGGTGCCAAGTGTGCTCTCAGGACCCCCACAGGATACCAAATACTGCACCCTTTGGGCAAAAAGTAATGTCAGAAGTGGCTATTTAACCTTCTCTCTTCGGTGGAGGGATGTGCTAATTCTCCGTGGGGAATGGAGTGCAAAGCTCAAACCTTGTGACTTCTGGACCAGAGCAGCACCTGAAAATGTTACCTGGGCCTTGCATCTGTCTGCATACCCTCTCCAAGCTTACAGAGAAAACAAAATCTCAGAAGTGTAGGGAACTATACTTGAACAGCCAGCAGATTATAAGTAATTTACAAACTCATAAAGCAATCTGTGAACTTTCCCATCAGTGTTTTAGCGAGAAATCTTAGAAAGAGCCAGAGAATGATTTAGAAAGCGTGCAGCTGGTATCAGTGCTGGCTTTAGGTCACTATAGACTGGGGTTTAGAAAGTGGGAGAAGATGCAAACATTCCTCACCCCCTGAATTCCTTGGCCAAACTCTGACTCTGGCATGTGCTTGCTCTGCCCCAGGTACAGCAGCCATTTGAGCTGGTGCTGTCACATGTTGCCACAGCAGCTCCGGTGCCCGCTCTGTCTGGGAAGGCCCTACGGGATGCAGTGAGCATCGTGCATTGTGCCCGAGCGTGGGATGTTTGTGGATGGTCCTTTAGAATCCATTCCTTGTGGGGCCGGGTGTGCTGGGCCAGCCCCTCACCACCGCAAACCACCGTCCCCGGCCGAGCTCCCCCTCCTTTCGGCTCTCTTGCCTGTGATTTCGGGCTAATCTTAGAGATTAACCCCCGATTCTTCTGCCTGGCTCTGGTCTCCTCTGCACGGGCCCTGTGGGCAGCTGACGGCGGCGGGGGCTCTGGGCGAGGGCTGGCAGCCCCGGAGGCAGCGATGTCCCCGGCAC
>JAHLSL010000093.1:3384163-3419489 GCA_025920805.1 Petroica traversi
CCTGCTCGCCCCGCGGCCCGGCCAGCAGCGGGCGCGACCTGCGCTCTCCTGCCGAAGCCGAAGCCGAAGCCGAAGCCGGTCCGTCCCTGCCCTGAGGCGCTGGAAATGTCAGTGTGGGGCTCGGGGTGTGCCGCCACGGAGGCGTGGGCAGAAGATGGGCGTTGGGACAGCAGGGGGAACGATGCGGCGGTGAAGGTCAGCGTGACAAATGTCATCCTCGCTGTCAGCCACTGCCACGTGCCTTTGAAGCAGGGATGGGCTTTGAGGAGAGGTGCCCTGGCAGGCACTGAGCTCCTGATGTGCGGATGTGGGAGAGAAGAAAAAAGCTTTGCTGAAACGCTTGCTTTTTGAATGGATAATTTAATCAGTGACATTAAGTCCTTCCAATTATTTCTTTCCATGGGTACTGCCTATTTATTAATTTACTTCATATAAATCCATCAAGCGGTTGCCACACAGCAAGTAAACAAAAGCACCCCAGAGTTTTGTTGGGAAGGCATAAAAGTAATCGAAGAGGTTAATTATCACTGTTAATTAATTGCTTAACAGATTTGGCTGTGCACAGCATCTCGCGGTGCCCCTGGTGCTGGAAAGCCGGGCCGTGGGGCTGGGGTGATGGAAACAGCAGGGGCAGCAGGCGGGGTGCCTCTGGCAGGGCACTCATGGGGAGATAATGGTCAGGGTATCCAGTCTGGGACAAGGAGGTTTTGTGGAAGCCTCAGGACACCAGGGGTGTGACCGGCAGCATATTTCCTTACCTTCCAGAGTGATTTGCTTAATCAGTTTTGGCTTCCTGCTAAATCAAGCAGCTCCTTTGGTGTGGCAGTGGGGCCAGAGGTGTTGCCAGGGGCTGCCTCGGGAGAGAAGAAGCTTCAGAGGTTGGAAAACTTTCTCTGAAGGGAGCCATGAAGGAAGTTGAAACTAATTTAGCATAACAAAGGAAAGGTTAAGAGGTGACGGGATCATCATCTCTGAGTACTTATTTAGAAATAAGCCTTCTGGGAGCAGAGGGCCACTTAATTTGGAGGACAAAAGCATAAAAATATACAATGCCTGAAAGATGAAGACAGGTAAAATCGGGGTGTCTCCCCTGTAAATGCTTAAGATTCCCTAATAATTTAGAAGGACGGTAAAGTTTCTAGTCTTCGGTATCTTCAAATCCAGATTGAAGATCTCTCTGAGACAAGCTTGGGGTCAGACAGAAATTACGGACTTGTGTTTCTGTGCCTGTGTCTTGCAGGAGTTCATATGAAATGATTTTATCTGTTCCTTTAGCCTTCAGATCTATACATGTCCCTGCAATAACTAACAGCTTCCACAAATGTACTAATTCCATCTAGTCGTTTGCAGATGACCATAGTGTGATGCATTTTGTGTCTGCCTCACCCTAAAATGTGATTCCAATGTACACCCAGGACCTCTGTCCTGCTGCAGACTGCAGAGACTCTGTGAGTCCCCTTTCCCTCAAATGGATTTCAGTGATGAAAAATTTTGCTGTGCTGATTTTCTGTTCAGGAGTGGCTGAAAACTTGTTGCTGCACAGTCTGGTTAAAACATGTTTAGTGGTCCAGGCTCTGCTGTTTGCTGAGGACTACTGAGGTATGCAGTATCCCATTATCTGCAGAGGCCATAGGACTTTATTTCTGCTGAGCTCTGGCTACTCTGAAAAGTGACTGCCGCTGAAATAGGGGAACAGATACCTGCTTTTACAGAAAACTCTACACCTCGGGAGAAGGAGTACTCTTCCCCCAGAAAAAGTTCAGGTTTCTGCTGCATAAGTCCAAATTTGCCTGATGGGGATATGAAGCTAAACCTCTCGGCTTCCAAATCCACCTGATTTGAGGCTACTGCATGGTTTGAATTTCTTCTCCTTGGAGTCCTTCAGTTGCTCAGCTGAGCGTTGTTTTAATGCTGGGCTTTGAATTTGCTATTCCTCCCCTGAATGGCTATGCTCTGTTGCCCAACCGTGCGGTGGTTGCTCAGCTGATGGAAATCAGTTTAGCTCCACTGCCTTTGCTCCTCTGTCACATACCCTGGCTTACGGCATCTCCCACAGCCTGGCACCCCAAGGCAGCAACCTCACTTACCCTCAGGGGCCCCACCAAGGAAGGTGAGGTGTAGATGGCGTTCTTATTAAAGCCCAGTTTAATTAAAGCCCGTTCTGGCTGAGGCAGAAAGCTGGTGGAGTGGTGCTGTTGTAATCTTGGTCCCAGGGCCAGAACTGGATGCTCTTATCTCCCACTTTTTGGAAGAGGCGGGTGAAGTGTTGCTGTCCCGGTGCTGGTGGCATGGAGCATTTGACCCGGTTGCAATGAGCAATACAAAGGAAGGCAGGTCCCTGCACCAGGAGCTTGACTTCAGCAGGCTTCCTGGGGGATTCAAACTTGCAGCATGACTCAGGGTATTGCAGTGAATCTTTAAGATAACATCTTTTGCTTGCCAACATGTCGGCTGGCTGCCAAAGGTGGGGGAGGAGATCTGTTATGAGCCTTTTGTATGTGCTCATAGTAAATAGATACATGCCAAATTGATTACACTTGCCTTTCTATTTCTCCACTGGGAGTTGAAGGAAGGGAAGTAGTAGTCCCCTGTGGTCTGCCCCAAACCACTGCCTCACACGCTTGGTTTCTCAGGTGCCTGCAGCTGCCCACTGCTGCTGCTGCAGCCGGCACAGACCCCAGAAACAACAGCACCGACATCCAGGTTTTGCAGCATGGATCAAGATCCCTGACCTGCTGGGCAGGATGCTCTTCCACTGCGTGTCTGAATGTGTTGCTGGGTGACAGAGTGTTGGTGTCCCTGGTGGCTGGTGAAGGGAACTAGGATGCAGCAAGGCAAAGTGACAGGGTGCTGCTGGCTGAGGTCTGAGCTGCCCGTGGCAGGGACACCCTACCTGGCTCAGCCCTCATCCTGCAGAGCTGAGCAGCCTGCTGGGCCAGCTCGGCCCCACCTCATGCCCTTGGTCCTTGCCTACTTGAAAAAGCCCAGGAGAGCATCAGTTTTTGATCTACGGTCTCACTGCCAAACCATTAATTTTTCCAGTTTAAATGCCTAATACAATGGCCTTATTTTGAAGTCTGCCAGCTGAGCTGCCTCTGAGCTGCTTAGGACTATCATTTCCAACTGTTCTCTGGCAAGATGATTTCTCAAATGATTTAAAAAAAATAATCAAAGTTCTAACCACATCTGTGGCTGCCTTTATCTCTTGGAGCAGGGAAAATTAGCTTGGAGGCCATCAGGTGCTTTCTGAAATGGAAGTCTTCTCCTGCAGACGGCACAGCTCCTGACAGTGGAAAGACCAGCCACTAATGTGGCTCTTGCTGAGATTTCTGGCACCAGTGTTTTGTGGCTGAGTGAAAAGAGCAGCCTAAAACCACCTGATTTAGGCTGTTATCCTACATCAGCCTTGGGCTCTCTTCACACACACCATCCAGCTGTGCTGATGCATTGGCAGGCTGACCCTGTAAGGAGACCCATAGTGTTAGTGAGTGGTTTTACTTAAATGCTTCTCTTTTTGTATTAGTTCTGCCTAGACTGCTGCATTGGTCCTCCACCCCTTCCTAGAACAGCTGGCAGAGGAGGCAGCAACACAAATTTTTACTTCCGTGGCAGAGACAGGCACAGAGCACATTTGGAGCCTTCTCTGTGACATACCAATGAGGTTCTACTGGCGTACTGCAGCTGAAGCTCTGCCCCGTCATCTCTAGGAAAAGTTGATTAGGTCTAGTGGATTGCTGACTTCTTTTATGAAGAAGCTGTAAAAAGTTTTTTTCTTCTGCTAGTGCTTTTCTCCAGGGAGTTGTTGGCAGAGAGAGAGAGGCGAGTGTCTCAGCAATAATACATTTCAAAGTTATTATGCCAGCAGAAAAGAAACACAAGGGTTTGAACTTGGTAATATATATTTTTTTATGACAGGACAGAGCTCTAAAGGGGCCCTCCTGCTGTGCAGACCTCCCTGGGTTTGCAGGGCTCCTGGCTGGCTGCACTGTGGTGCTACGGCGGCTGCAACTGGAATCCCATTTCAGGCCTTATCCTGAGGGAGGTTTCTGCCACTGAGTCGGCTCCCACGCTGGCTGGGGAAGAGGGGGATTTGGATGGAGCTTCTCTGCCTTTGGGCATGTCCTTTCTTCTGACTGTGGACAGACAGGGGCCCTTCTACCTCCACCTACCAGTCACAGTGGCACATTCGGGTAGCGAGCAGTGCCACCGAGCCCGAGCCTAGTGCTGCTGTGGTAATGGTAGTGCTTTCACATAGGAAATGAGTGAACTGTCATCTGAGACCTCTTCTTTTTGTAATGATTAACCTTCTGGTAATGATTTGATATAATATTGGGTGACATTGAGTGCTGCGATATTGATGTTTAATGTGTTCCAAAGCAAGGGCTCAGGAAGCAATAAAGATTTACTCCAGCTAATGTGTGAGGGCTGGGATGTCCCTGGGCCCCACGCTCACTGGTGGCCTGACGTGTTTGCCGTGGTGTGGCAGCATCGTCTAACAGAAACTGAATTTCTGGCTAATAATTTAATGAAGGCTTTGCTGTATTTCCAATTACTGGAAAAAGCCATGATTCTATTCTGATATGTGTTATAAAATCAGCCCTTCGTACTGGAACGAGCCAGGGAAGAGAACCTCATTTCTCTCTTTTGGCTTCTGATCAGTCCTACAACAAAGCCTGCCCACCCCATGACATGTTGGGCCACACACAAGTGCTGCCCAGCAGACTGGGAGGTGGCTCCCAAATGGAGGAGAGAAGCAGAGGCAGAGCACCTAACTGGGGCACCCACCCAGCCCCAGGACCCTCTACCCCCTCCCCACATGGCTGAGGTAGATGGAGCTGGCACAGGCTGACACCACAAATAAGATGGCGTGGGAGGAAAACTTGGAAGGACAAATTACTGCGAGTATTGATTCCCCTGACTGCTTGCAGAGGGATTTCATTTAGCAACACTGCCAATGACATTATGTGCAGCATCTTGTCCATGGCTGGTTCAGTGGCATTAAGAGAATTACTTTGGCCTAATGAATAGGAATAAGAATATTTCAACCTCCTCCCTGGAAAGTAATGGTGGATCATCAAGTGTGCAGCCAAGTTCAGGTCTAGTCACTTGCCAAGTGAATGCAAATGACAGGTTGTTTTATTTAATGGATGCCATGGTGTGTTGGCCAAAACTGTTGTCTCTTTTCTGTGTGGATTGGTTTTCCCCCCTCTCTTCTAAATCAGACTTTGTCTCTACTCCTGATTGGCTTTTTTTTTTTCCAAGAAGACATTTTTGCTGACTCTTGCACTGAAATCTGTCTGTAGATTGCACCAAAACTCCTCTATCAGCTGTACTTTATGCTGTGCTAAGGGAAGAGGCAGAAGCTGGTGTGCTGGTAGTGGCCCTTGCCAGCCTACAGTGGGGCCGCAGCTCCCTGTCCCCTTCCAGCTCAGAACCAGTGAGATGCTCCATCAGTGTCACTGCTGCCCCATCACTGAGACCACGGGGACATTGTGTAGTCCCACACTCTGGCATTGGGCCATTTGCTGGCATGGTGGTCTGGGAGCCCCTGGGCTGTGGTGCACTTGGGTTTGTGCAGAGCACTTGCTCTTGCAGCACTCCAGCACCTCAGCTGTCAGCTGCCCTTCAGCCAGAGCCCCACGACTGCTCCCTTCCAAAGCCTTCCTCCTCTGGCATGGCTTGTGGAAGTACTGCTTACTCAGCTGCTGCTGTTGTCCAGAGCTTTGGGGGTGAAAGTCCCCGTGAAGGGCCAGCCCCTCAGCTGCTGCACACTCACCCAGCCCAAGTATGAGTTGGGGGCTCTGAGCTGCAGGGTGTGGGTTGTGCTAAAGCACAGCTGCACCCCTAGCACAGGGTCCAGCCATCCAAGGCCAGGGGCACTGCAGAAGGGGGGATCCCATTCCATCAGGGCCGGGATTTAGTGCTACTCATACAGTGACTCTTCAAACACAGGCTCTGCCTCACCGTGGCTCACAGATCAGCATGAGACAAAATATCGTCACAAACTAATATTTTCAGGTGGGATGTGGAGTTTTCCTTCATACAACAGTGAGGATTTGGAATGGCCAAGGGTGGGCTTTTTCCCTGTTCTTTTGTAAAAAAACAGCAAGTGTTTGCAAAGTAAACTCTGACATTTCAGCTACAGACTAGTCACCTTTCAAACGAAATGGCTGTTACTGCTCACTGGCAGTTAATCCTTGCCTGGAAATTTTTGCTTAAAGTGCCGGAGGGAGGTGGGGTTTTTACCTATTTGTTCAGAATCAGGGTTCTATCCTAATTAATTTTTTAGTTGACAGGTTTCTGCTTTGTTTCTCCAAGTGTTTTGATGTATGAGCAGAGATGTCGCACGGGATGTGTGTTTGCAAAAGAGGCTGATGGGAAAGATCAAAACTGATTTGTTTTGTTTGTAGAGAAAGAGGCTCCAGATCTGTGAAACAGAGCAGGGAGTAACTGAAGGCCCCAGACACAAGCATTTTTAAGCTGAAATTGCAGCTGGAAGCTGGTGACCAAAGCCCTGCTGACCTTGCAGAAGCCATGATTTCATGTCAGATATCTGTCACATCCTGGTGCTCCCCTCCCAACCTGCCCTGAACAAAGTAACTCAGTACAGACTTGGGGATGAGCCCAAGGGCTTCTCCATGTCCAAGGCTGAGCACAGCAGGGGCTGCAGAGCGATTTAGGAATGAGCTGGGCTGGGAGAAATGCTAGACAGGTCTCCGACCGTTTGCAAATAAGCTGCAAAATCATGCTCACAATAGGGCTGCAGAGCTGCCTTTGGACTGGAACCATGCCTGGAAAATGTATTTCCCAAGTGGGGACTTCAGCCATTACAAATCCCTGACTGATGTGGTCGAGGAACATGGCAAACACATGACCCATTACCATGATCCGCCAGGCTGGATCCTGCTAATGTGCTTGTTTAACCCTCTCCAGCACTTCCCAGAGGCTTCTGCCTCTGTGTGTCTCCAGTGTCAGCTCTTCCTGGTGCAAACCCCCATCCCCACAGGCACAGGCAGATGGGAGTTCCCTGGAGGAGAGCTGGCCTGGCTGCTGGGAAAGCAGCAGTGGAGAGCATGGGAACAGGCAAGGAGCTGAGTGCACTGCTCCCACGGAGCCTGGGAGCGAGTACTTGCTGTGAGGGCTCATTAGGGCAGTGGCTTCAATGCTGTATGGGGTGGGACAGGGGATTGCCACCTCTTTCCTGTCAACTGGCTTCTTCTAAAAACTGTCAGTCCCCCTGGTTCTCTTTCTTCTGCCTTGTTTGCCTGCAGCCTTTGTCCTTCGTGGCAAGCTGTTGCCAGGGTGGATGGCTCTGCTGTGGGGTCTATGAAGGGATGGATAGAGGTAGGATGGTAGTCCTGATTGGGCTCCATAGCAAAACCCCTATGCTTTATGGACATGGTATCTTGGTTTTGAGGACCCTTAAGGGCATGGGCACCATGTGAGGCGCTCCCTGTCCCACCCTGCAGCTTGCTGAAGATGTTCACCTCCATAGGCAGACAGTCAGCTGCCACTGTCCTTCACATACTGTTCTAACTTGTCTCTAACAGGGCTCCAGGGGCACAGTCTGCCTGGAATGATTGTCATCTACAGCAGCACCGGGCCTGAAGTTGGTGCCAGCTGAGGCTCTTGGCTGAGATGCACAAACGTGGATCTGGGTGCTCTTGCCTCTCCAAAGAGCTCTGGCACTGTGTCCTGATGTTGACACAGGCTGGCATTGTGCTTAGTGAATTCAGAGGATGTTTTTACACAATTGTGGCTGGGAAGGATTGAAGAGGGTTTCATCATCTTTTTAAACAATAGGTAACGGCAAAATCCATCCCCTGCCTCTTTTAAAGACAGCTCCTTTTCCTGATGGCTAGATAGGATATAATGAGATTCTCAAACTCGTAAATCTGTGCGACTTTATTGCCTGCATCTGTTGGAGATGATGTGAAGAGAACTTCATACAGAGAGGACTCTTGAAAGGTTACAAAGGGAACCAGCAGTCTTCAGAAAGCTTCATCTGGAGAAAACAGCCAAGAAAACCCACGTAGAAGAAAGCACTTGAGCTGGATGAATAGGTGTCAGGGATGAATGTGAGTGACACCAGCAATGGGGCACTTTGTTGTGAAAGTGATCTGAAGGCAGTTTCCCATGTGGGACAGCTGTGGTGCAGGAGCCAGCCTGTGGCTGCTGTGCACAGTCCCCAGCCCAGCACTGGGCATGCCAGGGGTTGGCCAGCACCCCTACCCTTACACCTGACACCCCTGTGCTGACAAGAGCCAAAATGTGCTCTGGTTTTTTATTTGCCCTCTGGTGAATGTCACTCCCATTTCAGCCTCTGCCCTGAGGCTGGGACACTGGTGAGAGGCATCTCTTTCGCTTAGACCCTTCTCCAGGCTGCTGGGTCTGCCACAGTGGACAGCCCCATGGGTGGGGTGATGGCACACCATGGCCTCACCACATCCCCACGTGGCTCCACCTTCCCTCTGGGCTCACACGGGGTCA
Organism: Petroica traversi; assembly: GCA_025920805.1. Taxonomy (NCBI): domain Eukaryota; kingdom Metazoa; phylum Chordata; class Aves; order Passeriformes; family Petroicidae; genus Petroica; species Petroica traversi. Next base: position 3,392,654 of record JAHLSL010000093.1, read on the forward strand.
CCCGTGTGACCAGTGACATGGGAAAGGAAAGGGGTGCAGGAAATGGCCACAGAAATGAACTGTGTGTTAAGCTGGTCAGTAGATCAGTGGGGATCTGATGGGCACCCAGGGGAGCTGGTGGCAACTCTGTATTTGTTGAGGAGCCCTGGTCCAAGCACTGGCAAAACCCTGGAGAGATTCCAGTAGCTGTGGAGCGGATTGGCTATTTCTCAGCTGAGACAGCTTGCTCGATGTGACCGTGGCCAAGAGAGTGGCAGGAAAATGAGATGTCCCAGCTTGTGCCTTGCCCCAGAACCAGTGGTCAGGGAGCTGTGATTGCCAGGCAGGGGACTGCAAATAGCGCAAATGGGCTGGAGATGGTACCAAAAGGCCCAGCCTGCTCCAAGACCACAAGCTGTCATGAAAGGTCATGTCTGTAGGGTGATGCAATGATGTCCTCATGATGTCATAATGCAAGCTGGCAGCTATTTTAGTGACAGAGAGTTAGACTTAAACCTTCTGCTTCCCATTGCAAGGGGAAGATGTGTTTGCTGGCTTTCCTGCCCCAGATAGCCTCTGCTCTTGCTGACACCTCACCCTTGCTGAGACAGGGAGGCAATCCAGAAAGCAGAGCTGCAAGTGGGGAGAGAGCAGATGACATCTTTAAGCTCTGATCATTGAAGAATATTAACCGCTCTTGGGCTTTCTGACTGCCAAAAAGTGATGCTTGAGCAATGTGGCGCCAGGAATCCTGAAGTCACTTTTGTAGCCTTGGAAAATGCAGCTGCTTTGGGATTTCAGCCCAAGACGGCTGTTATTATCCACTGTGCAGAATGAAGCTTCTGTTGGGAGCTTTTACAAAGGCCATCAGTCTTCCCAAATAGTGGTTGTTTTTATCACCTGGCAGTAATGATACTCTCTGGTCCCTTTAATATCTGAGTGTGTTCCCAAAGTGAGACCGGGAAACTCATTTAGGGCTTGCCCCCTCCAAGGGAAACAGCTTACAATTTTCTGCCAGGTAGCCCTACCGTTGTGAGAATGGGCACGGCTCACCTAATAAAAACCTTGCTGACAGACACGACCTCCTGGAGGTTTATCTGAGTCGTTTGTTGTGGAGCAGAGCAACATATATCAGGGCTGAAATAGGTGCCAAGCAGCAATCCTAATGCACGCCGTGTCTGCTGTAATTGATTCGCAGGCAGGACAAATACCCAGTGGAGAGCATGAGGGGCCCTGCCTACTCTCCCAGCTAAAATGTTATAACGCTGTGTGAAATCGTATTGCTGAAGCCCCTGGCTAAAATCCGTCTTGTGGGCTGGCTGGCTGTAAAGCTGCATCATCCAAAATATCCCCGGCCCTGCACGCACTGGCTGGGGCACTTGGGCTCCAGTTCAGAAGGAAACATATTAAAAAATGGATCAAAAGTTATGACTCCTGCCAATAATGTGCGTGCAGCATTGCATGTGCATTGGCTTCCATTTTTTGGTCAAGGCTGTTTTATTGTTCCTCCAGGTAAATGTTAAATGAGGAAAGGCTTTGTCCACTTGCTTGTTTTGGCCAGAAAATGCTGTGGGTGCCCTGAGGAGAGGCACTGAATGATGGCACTGAAGTCACTTAAAACCACAGGGAGTTGTGAATTTTAGGGATGGCTAAAGTTGATGGGGATTGCTTGGTGTGGCAGTGCGGTGTAAAGCAGGGGGTGACTCTAAGAACACCCCGAATTCTCCACTCTAAGAAACAACCTTAAATTTTGCTGATTGTCTGGTGTCTCCTGCATACATGTAGGGTCAGCTGTGGTACTGCCTCCCCATTGCTCAGCTGGGGAACTTGGGGGGGGTGTCCCTGGGGAGGAGTGAAACATCCCTGGACACCCCAAAAATACAGGGTGGCTGGGGGAGCAGGCAGCAGAGAGGAGCTGCCATCTCCTGCGAGCTTCTTAATTTCATCAGCTGCACAGGGCTGCTTCACCATGCATCCCCCCGGCATGGGATCAGGCGGAATTAGAGATTTGATCCTTGGGAAGGGCTGGGGGGAATGTCTTACAGCGTGAAACTGGAGGAGCTCAGCTTGTTTAGCTTATTAAAAAGAAGATCAAGAGGTGACTTAATTGTGCTGTGTGAGGTACCTTCATGGGGAGAGAAAGGCAGGTATTAAAAGGCTGTTTAATCTAGAGGAGAAAGGCATCGCATGAGCCCGCGCCTGGAAGCTGAAGCCGGGCAAATTCAAATTGTGAATCAAACAGACCTTTAAAAAAGCGAATGTTAATAAAGATTAAACTACCCAGGAGAGCTGTGCATTCCCTTGCCTTTGATATATTTAGACACAGACAGGACGCATTTCTGCCCCATGCACTTGAGCCAAGCAGGAGTTGCCAAGCCTGGTGAGGAGTAATTGAATGCCAGACCCTGCCCTGCATCAGGGAAGGTCAGGTGAGATGATCTAATGGTCTCTGCTGGCCATCAGTGCTCCCATGCCTGGAGGCTGTGATTTGTGTGCCTGTGTCCAGACAGCTGGCAGGGACACGGCTCTACCAAGAAAAATCAGTGGAGAAACACAGGGAACGTGGCACAATGTCAGAAGGGACAAGAAGACAAGTGGAGACTGATGTGTGTGTGGAGAGTCAAAATACTAGAAAGGAAAGGCTTTTAGCCAGAAAAAGGCTTTTAATTTAAAAAAACCCCAGATTATCTCGGGACATTAGCAGACATGTAAATTTTTTTGTGCATAGTTACCCCTAATTCTTCTCACAATTCATTAAAAATAAAACCACCCCTAAGTTTTACACTGACCAGGAAATCAAGGCAGCAATATGAAAGCGTTATTTGGGGAAAGAAAAAAACCTCATATCCCAATTTCAAGTAAGCAGGGTATAGTTAAATGATACCTGAAAACCTCAGACAGACACAGGAGTGACTCAGGAACCACTGCTCACTTGCCAATGCTGGAGTATGTTGTGAACTTATTTTCCTCTTTATTTTTATGAGCCACTCCCCAGGGCTGGCAGTTGAGTGTGGATACAGAGAAGAGCTGCTGTGGGGTGTGCCTCATTATTTTTAATAATACTGGGATTTGGCACAGCTTATCTCCTACTCAGTGCTCTGAGTCCCTGTCCTGGCCTTGGGGGTGGCCTGCCCAGAGCAGGATTCTGAGATGCAGCACAAAAGTGTGGAGGGATGCACTGGGCCTCAGCTGCTCCCAGGATGAGTGATGGGCTCCTGCAGCAAAGGATGGAGGCCGAGGGAGGCTCTTGCTGAGAAGTTGTTGTTCAAGGTGCTTTCCATAATATTTAAAAAATGTGTTTGCTTCCTCTTGCAAATGTTCAAACATCTTTAAAGTGTCTGTGGTGCCAAGCTGCTTCTCGCCCTGTTTTAAGAGAAATAAGCTTTCTTTAAGGAAAAGGAGCCACAAAAAGCGCAGCAAGCCCAAAGTTAACAGTGAGCAGACCGAAACTAAATTAACACCAGCAAGATTTCAGCTGCCCCTCCGAAATATTGTGTCTCACGGCAAAGGGTCTGCGAAAAGATGGGAGAACAGATTGCTTTAGCACATCTTCATGGTGTCTCTGCGGCACAGATGAAGCTCAGGCTGGGTCCCCTTCCCCTAGCCAAGCCTGCAGTGAGGACTCACAGCCCCCAAATTGGACATTTGGAGGCACAGGCTCTGCAGAGCCATGAACACCCATGGGTCCACTACCACAAGGAGATGTGACTCAGGACACTGTAGCCAGAGATTTAGAGAAGCATCGCCTGCAAAAACAGAGCATGAGCCCAGAAAAGAGGCAGCAAAGAGGAGGCAAGGGACAGAGAAGGAGAGCCTGGACTTCTCCACTGCCATGAATTGGAGGCGAGAGAATGGGAGCTTTAGTCGTTGGCCATGGTGTCACAGCTCCGTGTGGATTACATTGGCCAGCTTCAGTGATGAAAATAGGCAGCCAGCAGTGAGTTCCTCTTTGTAACAGAAAATAGTCAAAACAGCTTGAAAACTATTCATAATGAGAGGTCTGAGAACAGCCAATGCTCCACACACGGAGTGAATACTGTCATTAAGCACTCTTTGGATGTCAGTCCCAGCAGTTCATTATCCCCGATCACTGCTTGGGGAGGGTGGTGGAGGAGAGAGAGGGGTGAGCTTTTTTTTTAAGTAATTCTTCTTCTTTTTTTCTAAATTAATCTCCACTGTAAAGCAGAGCACCAAAGGAGCAGTATAAAGGCAGCATCCTGCCTCACCAGTGACCTCTGAGGCTGGAGCGTGGGGCTTTGCAAAAACCAATGCCACCAAAACTGAATTCATGATTTTATTTAATTTGCTAATGTTTTTTTTTTTTTTTCTCTCTCTCTCTCTCTTTTTTTTTTTTTTTTTTTTTTATGGTATGGTTTCTGGGTGTATTTTTTCCCCTGAAAGTGCAAACACAAGTTTACTTTTAAGAACCCTGGCTAACATTTCTGACTCATATTAGGCAGCATATCCAACAGATGTGAGCTCCAGCCTCACCACCCGTTCACTGTGAATGATGCAGCAGCTGGCAGGAGCCTCCTTCTCCATGTGAGGATACTCACCTGCAGTGAGGTGAAGAGGTGCAGGATGCCAAGGTGGGTATGGGCAAAGTGCTGGCAGTGCTGTCTGTGTTGGCAGGCTGAGCCAAAGTGTATCCTGCCTAGGCTAAATGGGGATGTCAGCTGCAGGTGTTTTATAATTAGCTCCTTGTTTGAAGAAAAAGTGTTTGTTTTTGTCAGGGACAGCGTTACAATGCAGATTGGGTCTCCTAACCAGAGGTTTTTAGGATGTGAATATCCCTGTATGCCCAGAGGAGCACTCTGTGGCCTTGCCTGATCAAACAGCCCAGTACCCTATCACTGCCATCCAAATTCATCAGGCTATCCCTAAGACATCAGGGGGAACACTTGTTAAAACTTGTGCAAATATTTCCCCAGTCTGCAAAGTCACCTGAGCAGCTGTGATGAGTCACCTGGCTGTGTGTGGCTCCCTGCACTTCATCAGCATTATCTTTCCTTCATCTCCACTATCTGAGGAAAGCATCATTACTTATTCCCGAGTCAGAATGCTGAATCTCTTCAATTCCAGCAACATTGCTGTGTTCACAACCTTGTCATTATCCTGAGGCTGATAACCTCAGGCAGAGGTGTTAATTTTTTAGGTCATTGAGCAATGTCCTGTTTGTGATGCTGGATATCCAGAAATACAAGATACAGCAGCCCTTCCCATCCTCCCAAATCACCCACCAAACCCTCCACCATTCCACCAAGCTTTACTATCTTCCTCAGGCCTTGAACTAGATCCTGATTTAGAGCTGCTCAGCTGCAGGTCCCATTACAGCCCCCTCCTCTCGTGCTTTGGTCTGGCATTGCTGCATGGCAGGGACTGCAGATCACCATTGGAATGGTTTTATCCCAGAGCAGTATCCTGCTTATTCCCAAGCGTGGCACTCTGTTTTAATGAGCTTTTGACTTGGCATTGTCAGCAGAGCCCTGGCTGCGTGATGAGAGTCGCTGGGGATAATGAACCCAGTGTGTGCCCAGAGCCCCGTGCCTGTCTGTGGCCAGCATGGATGGGTTGTGGCTGAGAGGTGGAACTGCCTTAAAGGGGCCTAGGCTTACTCATCTCTTCCTCTTAAACTGAGACTAACATTATTTCTAAACTCAAACTTCTTTCTTTGGAAGAAAAGGAAAAAAGACTATTTCGGAAAAAGAGATTCCAAGTGGGACTCATTCCATGATGCCACCAGGCCCAGATTAGGATGCTCCTTTCTGATACCTGTGTCTACACCTGGCCTCCACAGAGCTGGTGGGGACAAGGCTGGGGCTCCTCATCCCAGGGAAATGGGCTAATGTGCTTTGTACCACACCCCTCTCTAATCCCCCAGGCACACAGACCCATGGGAGTGCCTTGGGAAGGGTTAATTGTGCTGCTGCCTTTGCCTTTGGCCACTTAAGCATGTTTCCTTCATGTTTGTCTCAGCCCTTTGGAGTGTGCTGCTGCTGCAGCTGCAAGGAACTGCTTGAATTGCACTGAGTATTTGTGTATTTGAAGTTCAGCAAAGCAAGAGTTACTGAGATGGCTTTCCAGTTCCAGGAGGAAAGCCATAGCTGGAACTGGCTTTTTCTTCCTCCTTCTATCCTCTAAACCAAAACAAACAGAAGTTTTAGCTGTTTCAGCAGGTAATTGCTGCCTGTGTGTCAGAAAGAGCCATGGAAAACTATCTTTGCTTCATAAAACTGAGGTGGCATATTTGTCACTCTGCTCGACACAACTGGCGTGCCTCATGTTGGCAAGGAAGTGGCACCTTCCAGGCACTGGAATTTTCTTGCAGTGGCAGCACTGTGCAGGGGTGATGGGACAGTGTGGCAGGAAGTGGCACAGCTTCCCTCCTATTCCCAACCTCATCCCTGTCCACAGTGGGAGGGCTGGGAGGCCTCAGATGTGCTTTTGGCACAGGGTGTTTAGGCAGGGTTATCAGCACCTGGGAAGTCCCCCCCCGAGGGGCCAGGGGTGCAAGGGAGGGATGTGGTGAGCACAGGGATGGGTGCCACAAGCCACATCTCCCTGGCTGAAACAGCATGTGTCACCCTCAGGGAGCGCCAGGCCTGGTTTTCTGTGTGTTTGCAGAATGTCTCCTCATCCAACAAAATAAATAAATGGATAAATAAGAATTGCTGGGCGAGATGTGGTGGCAGGGTGCCAGTCCCAGCACAGCCAATTCATTTTCAGTTCTCATTAATTTGGACTGACCTTTGCTCACATTTCCACCATGAGCACGTTCAAAACAAGGCAGACATTTAACTCTGTTTTGGGCAACGTTACTCTAATGTGGCTTTTTTTCTTTTTTTTTTTTTGCATAACTCTCTCTTTTATGGTAAGCAAATGTACTGCCAACTTTTCTCTTGCTATGTACACCAGCGAAGGGAACCAGATGCTTTGTGTTTTCCTCCGAAACATATCTGAATGTTGTTTTTTGTTTAGTGTTTTGGAGGGAGGGCTGGCTTACAGACAGCATTTCATAAATCCAGCCCTCACTGCACGCTGTTTCCCAACTTACGGTGGGTCCTGGCTGTGGCTCCTGGCTGGGTTTGTGGTCTCTCCTCACACAGAGTGGCAGCAGCCCCTGAGGCGCTGAGGGGCCGATCCCCAGCTGTCCCACTCTCTGTGGGGCATGGCTGCCTCTGGGGGAGACCCCACTGGAGGGGTCCCCAGTGGCGTGTGGTGAGAGGTGTTGGGCTGGGCAGGCTCATCCCCCTGCCTTCTTGCACAATAGACCATCCTCAGCCTGGCCACGGGCAATGGGCTCTGGGGTCAGCCTGGAGACACATCCCAGTTCAGGAATGGGGTCTGCTGCTTGTGGGGAGCAGGGTGTGGGGATTTGCCTGGCGAGTGCTGCTCTGCCTGTGGAAATGGAGAGGGTTCACTCCCTCATGCCCGAGGACACTGGGGCCACCTGGGGCTGCCTGTGCCCACCCCTCTTTGCTGGGGAGCTCAGAGCTGGTGTTCTGCATGGTGGGGACTGCTCCTCCTTCAGTCCATGCAGACCTGAGCTGTTGAAGTCAACCTGAGAAATTCTTGCTGTGCAAGAAAATCATGCAGTCTTGGGCAAGATTGTCAAAAATACCTATGCCACCAGGGCACTTCTGACCATTTAAAATAATTTCTCTCTTCTACCTCCATCAGTACTTCTGCTGCTATTTTTATAATCACTCTTCTGCTTTCAACTCCTTATCTTCTTTAGCTTTCCCTCTCCTTTTCACACTTCATGGCCTAAAATCTTTTCATCACCTATTTTTTTTTTTCCTTTTTTGGGTCTGATTGGGCTTTATTTCTTCTCCTCTGCCGGATTTATGTGAGTTGTCAAGTCCAGCAGCCGTTTGTCTCTGCCTGATGACAGACTTGCTTCCCACCCCCCTCTGAAATCAGATTCATGGCTGTTCTTTAAGGCCCTTTAATATTTTAATGCCCTGACTATAAATTCCATTTTCTCTAAGCTTCAATCCTTCTGTGGGCCTTCCCGGGGAGGGCCGGCGGCGGCTCCCCCGCTCTCGGCCGTGATTTGCGGTGTGTCACAGGCGGCGTTTGCCATGGCTTTGCTCCGCGCACGGGAGGGGAGGGCAGGGGAGGGGATCGGAGCAGGAATTCGCTTTTCCTTAAGCTCAAACGATTCTTCAAACCTTGACAGGAATTGACTTTTTTTTTTTTTTTTTTTTTTTATTCCAAGACATGTTTTGTTGTGGGCTTGTTTTGGTTTTTATTAAAATGCTCTCGTGGAGTGCTTAGAAAGGTTGGCTTTGCACAGCCTCAGCTTCCTTCTTTAATAAATGCAGCCTCGGCTTACAGTTTTTCCCTCTGATGTGTCAGCTGGGGGACTCACTCTCCATCTCAAATACACCCAGACTGCTTAAATCATCCTTATTTCTCTCAGAGGGAAGAGAGACTTTTGCTCTCCAAAACTTTTCACACCCTAAGTTAATAAAACTTCTCTGCCGAAAGGGATGGATGTGACACTGTGCTGAGAATTTCATGGCCAAGTGCTGGATTATTGCTGTGGAGTAAAAGGCTCCCCAGCCTTGGTAAGCACATTGAATGTCTTCTTAAAATATGAGGCTGAAATGCATTTGGCAACGGCTGCGTTGCTCAACAGCCCATCACCGAGGTGTCCTGTGCCTCATCTGAAGCCACTCTGCTTGGGAGTGTGCTTCCAGGGCTGCAGAGAGAGCTGGGCTGGGAGCCAGGGCAGAGTTACTCTGTAGAAACCCCAGAGACCAGGAGGGCAGAAACAGTGCTAGAAATTTTGACAGTTTTTCTAAAGAAGTCAAGTCTGTTATTAAGCATGAGATTGCCAGCTGATCCGAAGGGTGACAAAGCAGCCCTGCACTGCCAGGAGGGACCTGATAGGAAATTATCAGCAACATCTGGGACAGCTATTTCCTCTAGGTTTGTAAACATTTAACCAAGGAAATGTTAGCAAAGTCTATTACAGCAAACAGTCCTGAGCCACCAGCATGGGCTGGCTCACCCTGCAGCCCTCCACACACTGCAGCAGCACAAAGAAGCAGAGCTGTATTTCTTCCCTTGATTTTTGGCACCCGGGCCAAGGCAGCGGTAGAGCTGCTGAGTGTTTAATTCAGTGCTTTCCATTTCAGATATTAGTGGTGCAACTGAGTTATGACACAGGAGCCGAGAGAGGAGTCATTCCCTCTCAACACATTCAGGATTAGTTATTTTCCCATTAAACTGCTTTAGACACGGTGAGTTTGTTGCTTCAAACTGGTCACTGCATGTAACAGGAGTTGATAGGAGAGCCTAGTCCTACTTGATTAGTGTGACTGACAATGGGGACCTATTGAATTCAATGCAAATTTTGCTACAGGTGTATACAGACCAAAACTCAATGTCATCCTTTGTATTTACACCACAGAGCTCTACTGAGCAGCCAGAGCAAGGCTAAAAGGACACAGCAGGGACACAGCAGTGGTGGCACTGGCTGCAGTCAGGTCCCCAGTGCTCAGCACACCAGGAGTCACTGCTTGGGTGTTCACCAACACCTCTTGTGGCCAGGTGGGTTTGTCCCTTTGGGGTGTAGAGAGGGAAGTTTGGGTGCACTAAACAGAGCCATCCAACTTTCATGGGAAGGGGCCATTGAGAGCTTCCCAGTGGAGAGAAGGTGCCTTTAAGAGTGCTTGTCTTCATGGCTTAGGGGGTCTGGCAGTTATGGATGCAGGGAACAGGCTCCCTGTGGTCCCTTCAGGGAGGAGGTGGAGCACCAGCCTCCCTGCCTTGCCAAAGGCATTGTCCACAGCAAAGCTGGCTCCAGGTTTTGCTCAGTCCCGCTGGATGGCTGGTGATAGTGCCAGGCTCCAGGAGACAGAGGCGTTCTTCAGAGAGAGACAGAAGAGAGCGAGGCAACGGGAGGCTTTACTTGCACCTGCCTGCAATTAATTAATTAGGAATCCACTCATTAGCTCAGCCCCATGGCTCCCCTCACTGCCAAGCCCCCAGCTGTCCAGAGAGCAAGTCATTATTTGAAAAGATTTCCCATTAAACCCAAAAGAAAAGGAATATTTGAAAAAAGAAGGGGCAAGAGAAACAGCAAGGGTGCGCACACAGTTGCAATCATCTCTAGAGGATGTGCAGGAGTGGCTGGATCCTCATCTTGGAGCAGCCTGAGAATGGTGAAATCGATTTCATTAGCCTGCTCAGCCCCTGATTACTCTTGTGCCACATGAAACACCCCCGTGGCTCCCCACAATGCAGCCTCTGCTTGCAGTGGGTACCTTTATGTGCATGGCAAATGCACCAGGGCAACCTGGGTCCCACCCCATCCCACTCCAGCTCCACAGCAGCCCCATCCAAGTGCAATCCCAGCTTGTATAGAAAGAAAAGCCTAAAGATTTCAGTTTCCTGAGGTGAGTGCTTGCCTCCCCTTGCTGCCCAGGCAGCAGCTTCAGCCCAGCTCACAGGCTTTTAACCTCAGCCAGAGCACACATCTGCTTTGCCTGCCGTGTTTCCATTACCTGCTCTCTGCTCCCTTAAACCGCAGTGATTTACAGGCGGTGTTACGGCAGGACAGGTCTGACACTGATTGAGTCGCTTATCTGCCGTCTCCGTCCTGCTCTCTGACAGCCTCTCCCCCAGGTATCAATCTGCACATCAGTTCTTTATTCCTGGGTGATGGGAGAGCTGTCAAGGTTGCAGCTACACTGTCATCTTCATCTAAGCTGCCAGGCACCCTTCATCACTTAAAGACCCTCTTTAACGCACAGACGCTTTGGGAGGGGTTCACCGTGCTGGAGATGGCAGCAAAATTTCATTTGCTCTCAAGGTGCCCAGGGCTTGATGGATTGGCTCTCATTTGTCAGGGTGCCCATAAATAAACAAGTGTTTCCAAGCTGTAGGTTCAGTCCCACAGCTTCTCCCTTCTCAGCCCTGCAGTGGCTCCTGGCTGCCTGCTGCAGGGTGCTGGGAGCCCCGTGTGACACGAGGCTCCCCTGGGCCTAGGCTGCCACCAGGGCAGTGTGACAGAGCAGAGGGAGGGTGAAGACAAATATGTGAAGCCAAGCTTGGCACTGGGGTTTGCCAGGAGTCCCCACTATGTTTGTGATGCCCAAGAACGGGGCTGAAGCTGACCTGAAAAAGACCACCCCATCCCACCTTGGCAGGTTCACAGAAACAGGACAGGGATTTGCTGGAATACCAGCACCTGTACCCTTGTGAGGTGGACACACAGTGACAAGCACCAGTGAACTTCAGTTCTAAGAGATGTTTTCTTAGCCTAAAACTGCACTCCTCTCTGGGATCACAGGCAGCACTGGGCTGTGGCACAGGGCGACAGGAAAGGACCTGCATTCAGTTTGGGGTTTGCTCTCAGCTGCTGCTTTTGGTCCAGAGCAGCCATCCCCAGGTCTGATAGGAGGAGAGGCTGTGTGTGCACCCTGGGTCTGTGTTGAAACCTCATATCACCTTGTTCTGCCAGGCAGCCTGGGGTAAACCAAAGAGAAAAGGAGAGCAATGGGCATGGCCCTATGTGCCTCCAGGTGCACCTCGTTTCACTGGGGATTCTGCTACCCACAGCTCACTTCAGTTTGGTTTCCTTGTTGCTGCTCTTTCACGAATAAAAAAGCCACGGAAACATAATCTCTACCATAATGTTTATTAAATAGTAATTTTAAAAGGTTTTTATACAAATCATATAAACACAGTTTTATTTTTTGTTTTGTTTTGTTTGTTTGTTACACCGAAGAATCACAGTAAAAGCTCTTTAAGTCCATAAGTCCTGGCTCAGCCAGTAAACGGTCAAATACCTTGAACTGCAAACCTTGGAGAATTTCCATTTCTGCAGATAATTTCCTAATGGTTTAATTCCCATGCTCACCTCCGGCACCTTCCCACAAAATGAAGTCTTCCAGCACTACAGCCCGCCCATTAGCAACACGTCCTGCCATGGGAAGCGTGTGGAGGCAACAGCCCATTTAAGCAAAGGCATAAATGCCGATTCTTTTTTCTTTTCTGAATTTCACAGAGGGAATTGCGATCAGCAGACCTAATCTATTTGCAGAGGAGGATGCAATGAATTGAATGCACTGATGACTTTCCCCCCCCTCCCTGTTGAAGTTACAATCAAACACAGTTTTCCGTAGAACAGTAAAGCACCCGGCAGAGGTAAGTGAGGTATTGGCTGTGCAGCATTTTCGGCCTTCTCTCGCCTGGCGAGCTCACACGTGGGCCCTGCCCCAGCTGCCAGGGGCCAGCGGGACACGCGGGCTGGGCGCTTCGCTGGGCCCGTGCCACCTTAGTGCCAAGGTCAGCAGTACCCTCCTGCCCCAGATCAAGAGATACATTAACACGAGTCAGTCCCACGGAATAAGTCACATACACGATACATACAGAGAATTCACGTGCGTGTGCAAACACACTATTTCTGAATATATGTATATATGAACTCTTCTCTCTGTACGCCTACTAGACACCATAACATCACCTTTTTAATTATATAGTTTCACCTATTGTTTGCCTAAGTTGGCTTTTCTACTGTATGGTCCTTTTCCATTCATCCTTCCCCTCTCTGGTGATTTGAAGGGGATAAAATCATTGAGCAGCAGCAATCCAGCTTTGAAATGGTCTGGTACATTTCCTCTCACTGCCTCTGTTTCTTTTGTACAGTGAAATAACACCCCTGTGGAATTTGTCTGTGAAAAACGCCAAAAGAAATAAGGTGATTCGAAAGGAGAATCAGAGACACATTTACTGCTGGTTTTGTCGGGTGCACAGTGTGAATTAGAAAAGGAAGGCCTTTGTGTGTGCGCATCTCTGCGTGTGTGTGCGAACCACGGATGTTCTGATGACGCAGCTGCCGTATCTGCTCCCCCAGTACACGTGTGTCTTTCTTACAGTGGAGAAGGGCTTCTTCTCCTAATAACTTGTTTCAGGGAGCTCTTTATGAAACAGCAGACAAATATTCCTCTACCCACAGTACGGAGGAGCAGCTGTGGCACCGCTCATGTATCCATGCTCATCTCCTCTCCAGATGTTGTGTCCCCAAACACCTGGACTCCTGCATGATGTGTTTGTGGGGCTGGGTAAATTTGGCTTCACAACACATCACACCTTTGTCAATCGCAGTTAGTGAGGAAAATAATGCCACCCCCAACCCTAACTACTTGCCAGGTAAAATGTAAAAATTGGGACATGCCAGGTATTACCAAACCCAGTGTGACACAAAGGTTTCTTATTTATGTATGTGCAAGCTGATAGAAGTGATCCATCTGTACTGAACTGGAAATAAAGGCATTAGTTTGGGGTTCAGCATTTCAACTCTTTTTCTCCATTCAACTGTTTTCATAAGACTCCCCTCCCACAGCACAGTAATAAGTGGAGAGGTACCAGCTGCCACACAATGTACCCAGACCATTTAAAAGTAGAAGGACCAGATTTCTGCTGGGGTCTAACCAGCAGAGAGTGGTGAAGAAGAGCATTTTGTGGGGAAGGATGAAGGCCTCACTCGCTGTTTGCTACAGCACTGATCATCAGCTGGAGGAAAATACTTCTAAGGCACTTGTTCAAAGTAAAAAAAAAAACAACACAGCTCACAGATAGACCTTGGGGTTTTTGCTACTGATCAGAGGCAGCACAGCTTTGCTCCAAAGGGGATGTGGTGGCAGCTGTTTGGTCCAGTGGTGCTGATGGCACCAGCCCACACCCCCCAGCTCCAGGGAGAAGGGGAGCACCAGGAAGGTGAGGGGGTGCCAGCAGGCACCATGGCCAGGCTCCCCATGGCTGTGGGCATGGCTCCAGCCTCCTTCCCTGTTCATTTTCCCTCCCTGGCACTTTGGAGAGGCCTCGGCAGTGTACCTCAAGTCAGACCCCAGGTGAAGCCCCCTTCCCAAAGCCATTGCCTAAGCGCCAGCAGCCTGACAGGCTCTATCTTTTGTTTTCTGCAATTTTCTCATTATAGCAAAAAGAAAAATGGCAGGCTCAAGAGGGGTGGGAGATTCAAATAAAGGCCTTCCTGATGAAGGCCTCAGCTGTTGCAATCAAAGATCTGGATTTAATAAATGGCTCTTATTCACAAATCACTTTAAGGCTCTTCAGCTTCTCTCAAAGAGGTGCTTCTACACATAGGGTTTCCCTTCTATTTTCTTTCTTAATGGTTTCAGAAAGCGCTGTTGCTACTGTTGACAGTAAAGCCAGTATCCCACCTTTCCCCTGATACCAGGAGAAGGAAAGTTGAAGGTAACAACATGCTTTCATTTTCAGGACTGCAAACTGCAGCTTCCTGTTCTTGGTGTGAAGTGCACAAATCCCTACAGCGATATCTGGACGGAGTCTAAAATGGACAGGGGCTCCGTGTGTGTGTGTGTTATTTCTAAAGAAATCCCTCAGCCTTCTCAGCAACTCACCAGAGAAAGGAGGTGGGAAATAACAATCAACATTTAGTTTCTCACATCCAAAAGGTAAACCAGGCTCCCTCACCACATCCCAGCCACTCGCATCAGCAGAAAATGAAGATGAACCGACAAGCAAGGGGCTCAGTTCCCCCTCGCCTGGCACAGTCTGGTTTGCAGGAAAGCCACTCGGTCCTGGTGGAGTGTGACCCGGCAGCAGGACCTGGTGGCAGGAGCAGTGCCTCCCCTCACTCCTGCTGCCCTCATTCCCTGTTATGGCATTCAGTTCCCATAGAAAACAGCAAAAAAAGTACCCCCCTGCCAGCCCACCTGATGGGGCACAATGCCAAGGGTGATTGCCAGGCACCCATCAGGCCTCCGAGCAGCACTTCTGGTGGTTCATCTTGACCTTGTGCTTGATGCCATCGTACAGTTCGAAGTTGTAGTTCTCCAGCGTGGTGGAGCTCCGCGAGGACAGCCCGGCGTACGAGCACGTGCAGTAGAGGAGCAGGCCAGCACAGATGGCCCCAAGGAGGACACCGAGGGAGCTCATCGCTATGATGGTCACCAGGATGGGATCCAGGGTGTACAGCCAGCTTTTCTCTTTGTCCAGCTTCGGGGTTCCTGGAGAGTTAGTAGAGAACAGTGTGTCGTTCCTATCCGATCCAAAGTAATCTGCAGTGGAACGGGCACTTATTATCCAGGGATCGCTTTTTATTCCTCCCTCATCTTTATACATTTCTTACTTGGAGTTGTGATGGCTTTACAAGAGTTAAAGTATATGTATGGAAATATGTCAGCAGGATTCACTAACCCAGGTCTAGAAATAATGTCAGGCATCAAACTACCAAGAAAGTTAGGCACGCTGTCTCACTTTTAGACATCAGGATATTGAAACAGCATGCAAGCATTTACAGCCACCAAAATTCTGGCCCTTCCACTGCCACTAGGTTCACAACTATGGAATCAATCTGTCACAGACCCAATTTTCTTCATTTACAAGTCAAAATGCCATGCAAGCAGCAATTAATGCTTAAAAGATCAGTTTCACTTGTCCTAACACAAATACAATATATTGACTTTGCAAGGTTGCTGGCTGTTGAAAAAGGAAAACAGGAAAAGAAAACCAATACCTTTGAACACTAAACCACCACTTCAATGTGTGTTCTCAAGCATGTTCTAGCTCCTAACACCACTAAAGCTGAGGTTTGTGAGTAATCTTAGCATCTGATACTGAAACACAAGCTGCCACAGCTGAATTGTCCATGTGGTATTTGGATACCAACCTGGATCATCGTTGTCTTCAAAGTCTTGCTCAGAGCTTGGAAAGTCATCATCCATTCTTGGGAAGTTCACTAGAACAACAAAATGGGAAGCACTATTTGTTAGAAGAGGTCTTCTGGGGGCATCATTGCCACTGGTCACTGGACTGTGAGGCCAGCCAGCAGGAAGTAAGAGTTAAACTACTACAAGGCTCTTTATCTTCTTCCTTTGGCCAAAGCCAGTGAAGACTCTTGCACACTTGTAAGAAAAGGACCTTCACACTATGTCACATTTCGTAATGACCAAATGACCAGCTTTTAAGAAAAAAGAGAGTGAGCGAAAAGCAAAGAAACCAGACAACATGAATAGCACTGAAATATTGTCACTGGTGCCTCCATAATGGCCATAATTCACTATTAACATGCTCATGGGTATTACCCTTACACCTTTGAATAGGATCTTAGTGCCTGTCATTACTAGCCACTAATGCTGGATCCATTTAGCACACACTCTACTTTTCATCTTTTCCCATAAGTCTGACTGGATATAGAGCTTCAATGACCCAGCTCCTCTTTGGGTTTCAGATAAATTCACAGTAATTTGAGGAATTTATGTATCTTTATTATATGTTTTAATGCAAAAGCTGGTTGAAATGGAGCGAGAGGCAAATGGGTGTCCATATCTAGGCCCTTATGTTAACATTTCCCTGATCCAAATTCCTTTTAGTGGTGACATTTCTTTCTATTGCTTGATAGAGACCAAGGACTAGTAACCAAATGCACATATTATAATCTGAGCAGAAGTAAGTTATTTTCCTGTGCAGTCTTCCTATCATTATCTCTGCGTACAGTTACCATGGCTCTTTTCCACTTTTCCAAAAGAAAATGTCTTTTCATTTCAATCTGCCAAGAGTTTTCAAAGCTGACTGTGACTTGGGGTCCTCAACTGAGAAGGTGTCTCGAAATGATCAGGAATGCAAAAAATCAGGGACTAGAAAGCGATAGAAGTCACACCTTGGAAATAGTTGTGGCTGGAACCAAGATTACTTTGTGTCTTGTGCCAAAATGGCAAGAAGAATTTAAGGAGGTTACTTACAAACAACAAAAACTGAAGAATGTAACTTGTACCTAAAAAGCCACATGCAAAGAAATTATTCGAAACCACATGAAAGAATATTTCCGCATATTTGCATGGATATTTAGGACTTGGAAAGGCCTCCTGAATTGTCAAATACACTTTTTTGCTATCCCAGACAACTGTGTCAGGCAATCCATGCCAGTGACATTTCAAAGTTCACTTCCAGAGCGGGGTCTCTGCTGAAAGCCATGATGCCCCAGCACCCCCCGACCCCTGACTGAGCGATCCCCTGCTGGTACTAATGATACCTTCCCATTCCTCGGGCAGAATTGTACCTGCGCCCAAAGAATTACGGGATTTCTTTGAATTTTCAAGTGAACTGGCAACAGGAAGACTCACAGCCCAACACTTGCCCCTCCTGCCAATGAGTTCTGCATCTAGTGAGTCAGGTAGTTAAGCTGACTCAAGGCTGCTGGTACCTTGTCGAAGAAACACAGGTGCACACTGCCTTCTGTAAATCCTCACTTCAGCGGTGAGTTCACATGATTTCTCAACAGCTCTCGAACTGACAGGCCCAGATGGCAACATCTTAGGGCTGGGAGAACTGCCTGAGGGCCTCTTGCAAACATTCAGAACCAAACATGTGGAAAAATAACTTGCAAAGCAGTTCACACGTGGAGACGTCTGCACTGCTAGTCACCCATTGGAAGACAAGCAGTGAGATTTGCCATCCGTGTCACCCACACAACCCTAGAGGAACTGTATGTTGCTCAAAGATGAGCAGAGGTCGAAATTAGATGACAGTCTGCCCAAGGAACCCATGTGTGGAGAAAGGCTGTTGGAAGTCATTTGACATTCCACATTGTAGCTGCTCTAAATTTTTGTGTGAGAACAAGCTAGCAATTTGATCCTTTTGTAATTTCCCAGGGTAACCTTGAGGGAAAAGGCAGAAATAAAAAAGTATTGGTTAATCAACACTTTCAAAAGAACACCAGTTCTTCCAGCCTGAAAGGAAGGAGCACTGGGAAAACTTGAAAAGAGGGAACATTTATACAAAAAGCCCAGCCCAGAATCTATTTACTCTTCTAGTGATTTGCTCAATTCCCCATGCTAATACAACTCTTAAGTCCTGCTTAAATGATATCTTCCTACTTGCCCATTTTCCTTACTCCTCAGGCCCCCATTCTTCTGCTCCCCACATGCCATTTCACTGCTGTTTGACTGTATGTTATCATGCAGGGCTCTACACCCTCTGGAAAGCTTTCGAAAAATATAATTCAACATTTCTTTTTCCATACTGGGGTTTCTTGAGTCGTTAACTGAATCAGCTCAGGCTGTGTGGGTGTCTGTGGGAATTGAAGCTGGTGGTCTCAGTTCAGCTCCTAGTGGAGATGATTTAGAATCTAGCCTGTCACAGAATCTAGCCTGCCGTTTGTCATCAATTAGGCTCCTTTGGGACAAGTCTCAGCAACACTGTCACAAGTGGAGCCGGCCACAGAAGACAACTCCCTTAGAAAGTGGTCCCAGAAAAGCCCTGCAAACTGGTGGGCAGAATGGGAGAAACATGCATTGCACTTTGTTGTGGAGAACTGCTTCCTTAAAGGGCAGATTTCAGGCACAATTTACCTTGTATTTTAAAAGGGAAAAAATATTCTGGTCAAGAAAGTTAGGGGGAAACTATAATTAAATAAGAGGAATGATTTCTCCTGAGTGAAAGGCCATTTTTAAAGCCAAATGATGGCTGTGAGCACCTAGACAGTCCTGGCCGAAAGATGATATTAGCAATGATGTTGGAAACAGCCGGATGCCAAGAAAGACTGTTATCTGTTGGATCTGAGAGCACTGCCAGCTAAAAGGCTAATTTATGGGACCTGAAAAAAGAAAGATAAAATTCTAATCAAAGACAAGGGCTGATTTAAGTACCATGTTTCTCTGAACTCACATGGAGGAAGAGCAGGAGGGACTTAGTATTTCCAGAGATTAAAGAGCTTCAGTGTACATCTGTTTTAAAATAGTAGCAGGGGTGGGAGGGGTTGTGCCGGGGAGGATGAGGGAGGCATGAGAGCAGAAAAGGTTCTCTGGTGTCCCACCACACTCACACACAAGAGTCAGGAAAGTGCACCAAACCTGCCCAAGGCAGTTCATCTCTCCAAAGCTGAGCTCAGCATGACATGTACTTCCCAACACCACCCGTGCTCCATGCCAGTCCTCCTGCATGGGTTTATGAGCAGCACCACCACCTCTGGCAGCGACCTCCACACCAAGCCAAGAGATACTGCTTTGGAGAGAACACCCAGCCCAGACTGCTGGAACCTGGACATATTCTTCCAAGGCAGATGACAATTGTCAAGAAAAACATTGCTATTTCATTCTAGCCTGACTTTGGTGTAAGTCCAGGCACCAGGTGCTGCCTCCTGCCAAGCTGCTGGAGAGAGCTCTATCACCCTGGGCAGAGCTCTATCACCTGGCATCTCTCTCTGCACACAGGCATTTGCAGAGTATCTGTGGTGCCTCTTGGAGTCTTTCTGGCTGAACAAAATTAGTGTCTCAGCAGGAAGTGCCTTTCCCAAACAATATATCAAACTTGCAGCAATTTCCAGATCTTATTATTGCCTGTCTAGGGCCACTCTGGCACAGGATAGCCTGGCCAGGAGAGCACCCGGGATGCACTCCCACCATCCCTGTGCTCCTGCTCCCCACTTTCTGGGGTCATCCACAAGCTCTGGGGCTCAAAGCAATGCACCAGTGGTTTGTTCTGCTCCCTACAGTCTTTCATTCCCAGTAATATCTGTGGCTGTGCCTGCTGGGACAAAAAAGCAGTGTGTGTAGGAGGAAGAAAAACAAATTGCTGGTTTTGGGGAAATAAGCAGCACGTGGTTGTTTCCCCACTGTGGAAAGGACTCGAGGGCATCAGCTACATGCTCACCCCTCTCTCTTGCTGCTACAGCATCCCTCTTGGCCAGTGCTATCCTGCCCAGCAAAGGCAGCGTAGGAGGTACACAGCTGCTCTGCTGCCAAACAGTGCCCATGAGGGTCTGAAACATTAAATGCAGCCAAAGCCAGAAAACGGGGTCAGAATTTGCCATTTCCCAGTCTTGGCAGATTCAGAGCTCCGGCTCCGCTATCATCCTTGCTTTTCTCTCTTTGCTCATTCCCAGCCCTTTTCTCTCCACAGCAATAGTGTGACTCCAACACACATCATTTTGTTTTGACACAGCAGAGCAGCCGCCGTGGCCTCGCCTTGACATCACTCTGCTTGGCGGCGGCGCAGCGCTGCTCCTCTGGCTGGGAGCCCCGGGGGCTGGGGGTGACACCTCCCACCCTCGGCAAATGGAGAAGCACTTCTCAAAGCAGCAGCACAGGCTCCAGGCAGAAACACTCCCTCTGAATCCCCCACTGCTCTATTTCCAGCTGAAAATCCACCTCACTTCTCTTTCCCACTCCTCCAGAAACACAGGACGACATTAGTTTACAGAAGGGATAAATCCCTGCCAAATTTCAAATTAAAACAGTGCTTTGGCTACAGTTGAGCATTAAAGAAAGCAAACAAGCTGCCACTCCCTGGCCCGGCCTCCCTCCGCAGTGCAGAAACCGCTGAACCTTATTCTGGGATTGCCTTGGGGCTGCCCGGGTGGTGCCAACGGTGCACACCTCAGACCATCACAGAACCATTGGCAACCTGGGGGCACAGACAAGCCTCTTGCATTCCTTGGCCTTCCTATATGCAGTTAAGGTGGGAAAGTACAGCTGGGCAGGTGAAGATTCCTCCACCAAAAGCACTTGGAGACGTGGAGTGGGCTGGGTGCTCGGTGTGGAGGTGGCCATGAGCAGGCAGGGTTTTCCAGCCCTGGTGCTGCCCTCCAACACCGGGCCCTGCTGCACGCAGGGCAGATGGCCAAGGTGGCTGCCCAAAATGAGCACCCTGCCAAACCCTCCCTGCAGCAGACACATCCCCTGTAGCAGCCTGACCCCTTCTCCAGCGTGCCCAGCTTTGGCACCTCTCCTCAGCAGCAGCACCAGCCAGGCACAGTGGTGGTGGCATGAGTGAGTATGGCATGACTGTGGCATTACACAGCGTAATCCTCTCCCTCTCTCTTGGCTCTGGACAGCCCGGGTAAGGAGCTGACACTCTGGTTCTGTGCTCTGTGCTGGAGCTCACCCACCCCAAACCGAGCAGCTCCTCGGTGCAAGGGCAGCACTGTCCCCCGCTGCCACCACGCAAGGGCTTGGAGCTGGGGGAGAAGCTGGCAGCTCCGTGGCACCTTGGTATGTTTCTCACCCTCCCCGTTGTTGCTGTTTGTTTTTACAGTGCAGTGGCTAACGACACGATTCCTCAAACTGGCAGTCACGCCTGCAGTCCTGCTCAGAGCCGCCAAAGCCACTGATGGAGGAGCTGTGGCAGAAAGCCAAGTGCTGTCCAAGCTCGCCTCGGGGCCTCGCCTGCTGTCTGCACGCCTCACTCTGCCACCCTGACACGGGTAAGTGGGGGCTGGCCCTGGAAAAGTCAGGAGGTTTTCACAGGGTTTCTACTGAGGCAAGAATGCAAACATAGCCCCACGCACAGCTCGGTTTGTAGCTTGTTCCCTTGCACGCAGCAGCAGAGGCATTTCAGCCAGGTCAGGGAAAGCCAGCCTGGCCCCACAGCCCGGGGGAGAGCAGTTCTGGGGTCCCTGTGCCAAATGCCATCCTGCAGGTGCCTGCCCTGGCAGGAGGCTGACCCAACTGGTGACTGAGCTTGCAGCCTGCTCCTGCCCCATCAGCCATCTCGGGCACGCTGACATTGCCAAGGCACAGCACAGCCTTTCCCACACTGCCCTGTGCTTTGCCAGGTCAGCGCTCCCTCTCTCACATCCCCACGGGCACCGGCTCTGCCCCAGTGCTCGCAGAGACTGCCCATGGACCCCCTTCTGCTCCTTCAGCACCACACCAGCTGTAGAGATAAGATTAAAAGTTTGATACCATCACTCCACATACACCAGGGAGCCATACCCGAGGCCTTCCCTTGGCACACAGGACACATCAGGATTCCACCCCTAATGCTGCTCCCCAAAAAACAGAGCCCCCACTGCTCCTCCAAAAAGTTTTCCTGGATTTTTTTTTTTTTTTAAGTAGACACTTAAATGCTTGAAGTTACTGGCAGAACACTTTGCATCAAAATCACACTAAGCTGTATTTATTTCCTTAAACAAAGCCTGCTAATTTTAGCTGATTTTCTTCCCTAGGATGTGCTGCAGCCTGAGCAGCACCCAACTCTCCGGCCAATCTGTCTGTGGCGCACGTAGGAATAATTAATCCTGAACGATTCCTCCCTTTTCGTCTGTTTACTTAACAGAATTTTTTTCTTCCTTGTTGGGAAGCCATCAGTCAGTCTCTCCCTCCCTGTTTTTCACATGTGCATATTTGTTTTGAATTTTGCTTGAACAGTCGCTGAAGTGTACAAAATGCAAATTACAAGTGTAATTTGCTTTGCTGTACAATTAAAGAAAAAAAAAAAAAGCCCTCTCCCAAAAAAGCAGCATGGGTCCTCAGCTTTGCTTGTGTTTGAATAGCCAATGTGAGGGATCACATTTGAATTATTTTTTTGTTGATGGCCTGAATTCCTAGTAAAGTCAGGAAGTTTCACTGCAAAGCTGAGCTTTATGCCAGGGTAAAGAATATGAGAAAAGGAAAATAAATGAAGGAGGGAAGGATAAACCTCTCAAACTGGCAGCACAATGTATTTCACATGAAATGTGATGCTGCTGACTGTGCTGGAGGGGTGAAAGGTGCACCTAGGGAAGATGGGAAGCAGAACTGCAGCAGCAGAGGTCCCTGTAAGAAGTTGGGAGGACTCAGGTGGAGGGAAAGCAGGGGACATACACCTGTGCAAACACTCGGTGCTGTGGCAGCTGGGCCACTCCCGTAAAGGTCTCCTGCACAGTCTGACACGCAGAAACAAGAGTTGCACAGAAGAGGAAAGCACTGCTGTTTTCATTATTAATTTTGGTAATGGCTTACCCGTGTTTTGCTGTGCTCGGGGACAGAACAGCTCAGCTGAGCTGGCAGCCAGGCCAGCCCCAGGGGCCCTGCAAAGTCGGATGTCCTGTCTCCAGGGGCCCCAGCTGGAGAAATTCTGCATAATCACACTGAGCAATTTAGCACTTAGGCAACGCTAGTGAAATCCCCAAACAATCCCAAGAGTCAGTCCAGCCTCCCAAAACTCCCATAAGGACTGGTACAAAGGTAATGGATCTAAAAGCTGCTATTAATGGCCTGATCCTGAGTGCAGCAGGGCAGGGTGCACACAGCAGCTGTGCTGCTGGAAGCTGGGTCTGCGCTTGGCTAAAAGGAACTGCCCTGATGCTCCAAAGAGTTTTGAAACTCTGCTTTGCTTCAACCCACAGCATTCTCATTAGCAAAGAAAGAAGAAGAAGAAAGAAAAACCCCAGATATTTGTATAAAAATATCATCATTTTATTACATTCCACACAATACATCTTCAAAGAATTTCCACAAGATATTTTTCACACACAGGCAACTGGGCAATGCTGGGGATGTCAGGGCTCAAGGAGCAGGGGACAACTGGGAGTAAAAATCTCGAAGTGACCTTCTGTTTTGTCTTTGGTGATTTTGGTTAGAAAGACAGGGTGCCACATTCTCCTCTCTGACACACCAATGCACGCTTGCTAAGTCTATGGGGGTGAACCTGGTCAAAGTGAGATCGTCTGAACTGACTTTGGAAACGTGACAATATCATCTGCTGACATGGCTTGGGCTGGCCTGAAAATGCAGCGAGTGCATGCCAGTATTTCACATCTGTTTTAATTTGCAGCTGACTGAGGGGGATGGGATTCTACATCCCAAACCAGATGCACTGCAACAGCAGTGCTGTGTGATGAGGAGGCTCATGGTGAAAGCACCTTGGCCCTGGAAGCCCCTCTCCAGGGACCTTTCAATGGCACTGCCTTCCAGGTGTCAGGAGCTCCCCATGTCCATTCTGGCCCTATGGGACAGGCATGTCCCTGCTGCTCTCAAAAACCTTATGGGAGCCAGGCCCGGGTGCAATGGTGCCCCAAGCACACACCACACCAAATGTGCTCACCATGGCACATCACCCTGGGCTTTTCTGCACTCCCTGCTTGTTTCAAACACTTGCTGCTGCAGCTGACAGGGTCCCACTGAAATCTGCTGAGAAAACAGCATGGGGACCTGAAACTAACTGCATGAATTAAGGCAAGGAGGGGGATAGAGTGACACCCCCATCGACAGACATCCCCTGGGGATAGGGCTGTGCTGCAACAGGGGCCAATACCACTACAGCACAGTTTGTATTTCTACTTTTTTCCCAGACAAAAAGGCAGCTCAAGACTGCAGGGAAGTTAACAGAGCTGCTCATCTTGATTCATTTTATGCAATATTAATGGGCAAAGAAGGGGTGGGCACTAGCAAGTTTAGAAAGGGAGAGGGAATCTGATCACTCATCACAGATGGACACAAACAAGATGGAGAACCTTGCTCACTGGAGGTACTTTTTTTTTCGCCTGCAAACAGATTAGGGTTAACAATTCAAACCACTTTTGCATGTCATCATTCAGTAATTCATATAAGGCATTTCCACTACAATACGCTGGGCCATTCAACAGTCGGAGGCTCCTCCTGGCCTCCCCAGTTAAAGCAGCAGCAATAGCTGGGCCCCCCAGGCGCACTGGCTGGGCTTGGCTTGCTAGATGTTACTGGTGCTCTAAGAAGCAGAACATTAGCAAACGCAAAACTGACATTCTAGAAAGTCAACGGGCAATTTTTATGATTCAGCAGCTATGGATTGGGCAGAAGGAAAAAAAAAAAAACAAACCCAGAAAGGGGAACTGTACTTTTCCCTTGAACATTTCTAGCAGAAAGACAAGGAGGAGCCCTCTCCCCCTTCCCCATGTAAAAGCAAAACCATCAGCACCCAGAGCGAGGATATTTATTAAATAAATAAACCTTCAATTCTCAAGAAACTACAGTATTTAGCATCCACTAAGACCTGCTGAAGTCTACGTGTTACCCTAAGGCTGGCTTTAACAGATACAAACAAAACATTCATTATGAGCTTCTCTGATATAAGGCAACTTTAAATAGATTCACTTGCAGGTGGGGGAAGAGGAGGGCTTCCCCTCCCTCTTCCAAACAATGGCTGTGTTATCATGTTGGCTGCAGAAAGAATAAAATGGAGAGATCTTACTTTTTGAATGTCTATGGACCTCTCTGGATTCTTCTAGCCATCTGAGGTGGACATTCCCACTGTCCAGCCTGGCCTCTTCTCAATTTGCACCCAAGACATTAACACTATCAAACAAGAAACCCAGCCAAAGCTAGATAAGGCAACAAAAAAGCATTGCTCTCTTCCCCAAGTAAACAAATCAGGGCATTCACCATAAACACGTCCCAGACCTTCCGGAGAGGAGGTGGGAAGGGGGAAAATTAACAACAACAACAGCAACAACAACAAAAAACAAAAATAAAAGCATTCCCTGTGCAAGTAGAAGCAACAACAAGCAAATTAAAAAGGGGCTGTTTCTAAATATACATTCAGTCAGTCAGACACACGCAGTCCCATGCACACTGGCACACGCAGATTTAGCACACATGCACGAGCCTCACACACAAGCTTCCAGGCTCACCATCAGGTTCCCTTGCAGGCTGCCTACTGGGAGGAGAAAAAAACCCAAAGAGGCCGACCAACAAAAAAAATACTCCCCAAACAAACACAACAAAACAAAATAAACCCCCACCCGACACCCCAAGTATCCTTGAAAAGTAATAGAAAGGGAGTGTTCACTTCTGAAGTGAAGGGGTGGTGTGTCTCTTCTGGCGATCCAAGATGCAGCATTAGTTTAGAGTTTGTAAAAGATTCGGGGAGGGCTGGGGGATGGAGAAGGGATGGAGATATCTAAGAGTTCACACGTATGCTAGGTAAGGAAAAAAGTGCAAAACTGAGGCAACGTTTTTGAAGTCTTAGTTTCTGTCTGTCTGTCTGTTTTGTGATTTGTTTGCTTTCTCGTTCCTGTTCGGCTCTCAGCAGCGCGAGCTGGGGTCTTGCTCTAGTTTTATGGTTAGGGTGGGCTCCACGGCCCCAGGGGCCCCGTTGGCATAGTGGGAGGTTTTGTAGGTGATGGAGTGATCACTCTTCTTGGCCGCATAGCGGAACCGGTGGTAGTGGAGCACAAGGGCCAGCGCGACGGAGACCAGCACCACAACAGCACCTCCGGCGGCAATAACGTAATACCAGTAGGCTGGGATGGGCTGCACTGACACCGTGTCCACTGTGGGCTCGGTCCCTGGCAGGAGGGTTGCCCCTGGGGAGGAGACACAGAACAGGGTTGCTAGGTGGGAGGCATGCAGACGCACAAAAAGATACACACATGCTTTCAAGAGTACAGCACAGAGCAACACGAGGTCCCATGGCCGCCTCCAGGCACAGGGCGTGCTCCTAGGGGAGGGCACAGCCTGGCATTTGCTGAGCCCGCATATTCAAGGGCCCTTCTCTTCCCTTTTAATTAATCAGGCTGCCTGGATCGCAATACAAATTCCATATGCACTATTATTACTGTTTTTTCTGGCATCAACGAATGTTTTTTTCCCCTTCTTTATTTTGGCCATCTCCAGATCAGCCACCTGTTTTTGTCTCCACATGGCAGATGTCAAGCAGTGACAAAACACATCACGTTCCTAATTGGAAGAAAAGCATAATCTCAGATGGCCGAGGAAGTTACCACCGGAGACTGGGAAAGAGATTACAGGGAGAAGCGTTTGTCATTTTTACTGAAAAGACAGACAAGAAGTTCTCTGCCTGAAAGTGCTCTGCACACAGATCTAGTCTCAGTAGGTGCCCCATTCTCAGATTTCCTTACTATTTCTTGAAGCGAGAATGGATGGTTATTATTATTTACTTGGCATGGGCTGCAAAACTCAACCCAATATTCAGACAAGAAACTCATGCTCCCTGCAGCTTAAGCAAGCCAGGACTATAAATTCATGCTGATAAAGCAACACACCTCGGGAGGGCTGGAAAAGCCTCCCTTGGACTCGTGGGCAGGCAGCGCCCTGGCTCAGCCCAGCACTGGCCAGCCCTGCCTACAGCCGCAGCCGTGTCGCGCTGCAGGGCACGGCTG
>JAHLSL010000093.1:3419889-3492813 GCA_025920805.1 Petroica traversi
GGTCTGCGCTCGCCCACGGCGGGAGCGCGCTGCGCCGCTGCTCTGCACTCGCTGCTCTCACCTCCCCGGCAGCACCCGTGGGGGCGAGCTGGGAATAACTAGGGAGGGATGTATTTTTGCACCACATTTATTTACTGGTTACTTCAAGGCGGCTGGAGTCCCTAGGGAAGCTCTCTGGAGGGTTTGCTCTGCTGCCGGACACACTGACCCCCCTTCTGTGCTCACCCTCTCCTCCTGCCTCTGACTCGGTGCTGGCAAGCAGAACTTTGGGGGCTCCTGGGTTTGGTGCCAGCACATCCTTGAGCTCTGTGCTAACCAAACTCCAGCTTGGTTCCCCGAGCAGACTTGGAGGACTCCAAGGGGAAAATACAAAATAGTGCAGGATGCACTCAGCTTGCAGCACAGCCTCTGCCCTCCCCTCCAAACAGCAGCATCACTGGCTGGAAATTTGGGATGGCTATGGGTTTGCTGCTAGTGGCACAGGAGATGAGGCAAAATGATGGTTCCTCTGTCACTCAAAAGGCTTTTCTCCTCTCCCCATTCCCCAAAACCTGGGCACAGGGACTAGAACAAGAATAAACACTGCACCCAGATGAATAGCTACAACAAAAAAACACCACAAAAGCTAGAAGAAAACCCACACAAGCAAGACAAATCCCGATTTTACAGAGCAGGAGGCTGGGAACCACCCACATATTTGTCATTGTAGGCAAGAAATTCGGATGTCTCAGGAGAAGCCTCACTGCCAGATAAGCTGCTCTCAACCTGTCTCACCCCAGCTGCTCCTCGCCGTCAGGAGTGGGGGTAGCCCTGTCCCTTCTCCCCCCCAGCTGTGCCTGCAGAAGGGGGACACAGGCTGGGCTGTGTGTTGAGGGTGGCAAAGGCAGGGAGCAGGCAGCCCTCTGACCTCCTCCCCTACCTCCCCTGGCCCTGCTGCTGCAGGGAATGAAAGCAGCACATCCCTGTGCCTCCCCAAGCAGCTGCTGCATGTCTGCATGGGGGTGGCAGTGTGGGACATCCCACGGGGGCTGCTGCCAGCTCCCTGTGAGGCTGAGCAAGTTCAGTGCTGCCTTGAGCCTCACTGATAACCCCCCACTGTCTCTTTCCACAGATCCAGCTGACCCAGACCTGAATGTGACCCACCACCATCCCCAATGGATCAGCAACACCTCTCCTGGGCCTGACAGCACAGGGGTGCAGGGCTGACCCCCAGGGAGATCGTGGGGCTGCTTGCTCTGTAGAGGCCACTTGTGTTTACACTTGGTGACAGGCTCTGCTTACACAGCACCTTCTTCCAGGGAGAGATTTGCAGACAAACAGCCTCTCACAGCACTGGTATGTACCATGCCCCATGGAGGGAGCTGGGATGGGGAGAGGGGCAGGTGTCAGGGGTGACAACAGCTCCCGAGTCACAAGAGAGCGGGAGGAAGGATTGCCCCTGATGGCTGCACATTGCCCAGCGGAAGGCTGAGCATACACGGGGTGGGTCTGGCCAGAGAGGAGCACGTGCCACAGTGCCCAACCTGCAGCCCTTGCCCCTTCCCTGTGCACCTCTGCCCTCTGCCTGCCTGGGGATGGAGGGAAGCAGTATGGTATACTGCAGATGATCCTGCTTGTGGGAAGGCTCTCTGGGGGAACTCAAGCTGGCTGCAGCATCAGGACAGCCCTTGCTTGGCCCTGACCCACTCCAGATGTCTCAGCCAGGGCTGCAAGTGTGAGGGGTGGTGCAGAGCCCTTCCTCAGCCCCCGTTTCCGCACCGCATGGCCCTGCTGAGGAGATAGCAGAAGTCTGGAGAGTTCATTTAGCAACTGAAGTCATTAAGGAATCACACTCAGTTGTCTCTAAGCCCTAACGAAGCCAATTCCCAACATTAATGATTGTTCTTCCTTACACTGCCAGCCACTAAATATAGCTGCCCATCCACTCAGCACACAGAGCTGATGTTATCTGCTCTGTTTTTACTGGCTCTGCTGCTCTCTGGAAGTTTTCTGTTATATCAGTGGAAAAGTTCACTGCTCAGGGAGATGGAAAAAAAAAATTCATCTTCTTAACTTAATAATTTTTCCACTCCCCTTTGCCTTCCGCCACACACACACTTGCCCTTCCTCATTTATTCACTAGTGCTCTCATCTTAATAAAGAACTGCCTCCTGCTGTTGCTGTCAAGTTTGTGGCTGCTGTGTTTATGGCACAGCTTGGAACACCAGTCACAGGAAACCTGATTTAATCCCTACAGGGTGGATATTTTATATGGTTATGCTGGTGGTGCTCATACCTCCAACCTGGCCAGGTACTGCCCCATTCTCTTTTCAAAACGGAACACTCTATAGGGACTAGTTTTGGAGTTCTGCAGAGAGAATCAAAACCCAAAGAAGGAAAAGCAATAGTCATCTGGGAAAAAAAAAAAGAGAAAATCCTTTCCAGAAAGATTCCTAGAGTGCTGCCTGCCTTGCTCTGCCACTGCCGTGTCACAGCTCATATTCCTTCCCGAAATCACTGACATTAACTGCTGTGGACAAGCAACACAGCTGGACTTCCCACAGATGACACAGATGAAAGCAAGTATTACACTCATCTAATCTGAATGCCACAAAGCCAGTGTCAGTCTCAACCCCATAACTGCTACCTGTCATTTCTCCAGGGAGATGTCTCTATCTTGATTTCAGGATACCCGCAGGGAGACCAGTCCCAAAGGCAAATCCTCCCCATGGTTTTTCTCCACATTCTTTGGATTATATCTCTTATTTTTAGCCTGGTATTTATTTAATTCCTTGCTTCCAGACACTTGTTACACTCTTTCTTTAAGGGTGGAATGCATCAATGCTCAAATGCAGTACAGTTTAGGCACACTTTCCTGGTCCTGTAAGATCCTGACCCAATAGGTGAAACACATTCCACCTACATAATTCTCTTCTTATTATTTGTCTTGTGATCCTGGAGCCTGTAAGGTACATATTTTCAGCTTTGCTCCCAAGCCAGGGGAGGAAGGATTTGCTATTATTTTTAATGGCATCTGACTTTTTCAGCTCATCATGTAATTGCAGGAGTGGGGGCTCTAGAATATCTCAGTAATTTGTGCATAGTTTTTTCTCTCCATCTCTATTTTTTTCTCCAGCCAGTGACTTTGTTCCCTCATTTTACCCTCCTCTTCCATTGGGCATGTCTGTCTCTCCCTTATTTTAATTATTATCATGTTGCCTCCAGTCCTCATCTTCACTTCTTCGTCTTTTCCCTCTGCACTTTGCACTTTCCCAGGCCACTCCATCCCTCTGTGCCATTTATTCCTGCCTGTCATCCAGGGAAACCTTTTCAAACTTTTGCTGCAATTGCAATTGCAATTCTATCATGTCCTTGAGGGAGCCAGGAATGGGCAGGAGCCACTGGAACAAGCTGGCAAGTTGTGTGAAGGGGAGGTGGGTCTGTTCCAGCATCTGCCTGTGGTGCTCAGGGACCTCACTGTTGCTCCTCAGCCGGAGTGCCCTGGGGAATACGATGGGGAAGTGGAGGCACTCAGGCAGCAGGGCAAGGGGTGAAGGGGAAGACAAACAATACAAATTAACAGGGCTTTAGGACAGACCTTAGAATAGAATGCAAAGACCCAGAGAGAGGTGCAAACTGTTACAAGTCCCAAAAGACAAGGATGGTGTTTGCAAAAATAGATACCAGAGCAGGCCTAGGAGAATGGAGGGCAATGGTGGAAGTCATGAAAGGTTGTGAGGCTTTAACTGTCAGCTACGAATATTGCAGCAGCTTTTCAGTAACACCACAAGCCTGAATATCAGATAAATAAGCAGCCTATAAACAAGCAAACTAAATTCCTAGTGAATACAGTATGGGTGTGACTGTAAAACACAATGTTAGACCCTGCACTTGTCCCTCACGTTGGTAACCCTGCACAGCCTGAATCCCCAGGGACAGAGCCACATTTCAGTGTCACTTCAGCCTGCTTTGCCTTCACTGCCACAGCTCCCAGTGCACACACCCAGGAGAGACATTGCCCACACAGAAATGCAGCTGCTTCTAGGGTGGAGTCCAGCCCCATCCTACAGTTCACCAGCACAGCAGGGGATGGAAAGAGTACAGGCATCATCACGTCCCAGTGAAAGCAAAGGGCATGTTGATTGACAAAACAACTCTCAAAATTGAGGGGAGCTCAAAGTTTGCTCTTCATCACAACACAACCCCCAGACACATTCCTGAAGAGGCAGGCAGGAAAACAAAATCCGAAATCAAAAAAGAGGTAAACCCCTCAGACTAAACTGGTGTCAGCAAAAGTAGATAGTTTTTCCCACCCCAGAGCAAAACAAACAGCACCCCCACTGAAAAGAGAGAGGCAGTTTTTTGGAGTTCCTCACCTTTTCTTCTACCCTGCAGGTATGATTAGAGAAATGCTGGTTTCTATTCTCCCGGCTAGTATTTAGCTGTTAAATGCACCATTTTCACCTTGTTTTCCTTTTATTGACTGTCACCTTCAGAGCTCCTCATGGCAGTTTGCCCTCTCACTTCTACCTCCCAACTCCCTTCCCCTCCCAAGCAGACTGACCCACCCTCCTTTGCCAGCACTGAACACCACAACTGCCAGAGCACCTATGAACTAGAGAACCACTTTCCCTCATAGCAATATGAATTACTGCCACCAGATTTCACTTTTAATTTGCTACTGTTTTTTTCCATTTAAGTCAGTAGAAAACTACTCTTTACTCCTCAGCCTTCCCATTTTGGGCTTAGAAGCTCTTCAGGAGCCAAGTGCTTCTCATGATGGCAGGTTTCCTAGTGCTATTCAGTCCCAAGGCAGGGGACTTGCCTGCTTGCCTGTTCCCTGTCACCTAGCAGAAGTCAGAGGATGCCATCTCCTGCTGCTGTGGTGGGGGAGGTTTAGTACACACTTGCCATTTCAGTGCTCAGAACATTTGCTGTTTGTACAAGCACACACATTGCTTTCCTTCGATGTAAAAGCCCATGCCAGCAGAACAAAACCACCAAGAGAAGTGCAGTTTTACCTGGAAAGTAGGAGTTCTCACCTGGGAAAGCTGTGATGGGTTCTGCAGAGGAAAAACAAAAGCTCCTATTAGAGAGGAGAGTGTTACACAGGAAGCCCCCAGTTGACACCCCCGTTGATTTGCAGTGGCCAAGCAGGGGTGTGACTGTGCCCCAGAGGAGCCACTGGCTGGGAACAGCACAGGGAGCCAGCCAACCTCAGCCTCGACAGGGAGAAACCCGGCCCCAGCTGGGGACCAAACAGACACAAAAAGCTTTAACTCAAACACACTTCACAAAAAAATATGTCTGAGGTTGAGGGTCATTTGAATTCAGCTTGGCTGGCCTGAGTCATCCAATGACAACGTTTCACCTGGCCCAGTGATGAAACCCTGAAACCCCCTAAATTTCCAAAAGTGGTTTTGGTTTCTGGCTCAACTCCGGCACTGTTACTCACACAGGAATTGTGTTAATTCTGGGCAGTGGTGCCCTGCTCCCCTCCATCTCCCAGTGACAAGAAACAAAGGCAAGTGATATTTTTCCTTCTTTCAAGATACTTTGAAGATGTAATCTATTACAAATTACTGGATCTGAAAAGCAATAATCGGTACTTACTACTGCTTACTTTCTTGCAGAAGTAATAGACTTCTGATTATTTTTAGATTACTTCTGCATTATGCCCGTGAGTCACAGAAGCAGACTCTGGCTCTACTGAGTGCTATGAAATCATCACTCGGGTTCAAAATGCGAATGACACATTTGTCAAAGAAAAAAATTATTGTGACTTATTAGCGTTCTTTCATGCTAAAAAGGAATCAGATTACTTCCAAGGATTATGTTTGAAAAAACAGTAGCCTGTGCTGGAGTCAGCTGTTCTCATGGCTCTGAAAAAGAGAGAGCAGCACAGTATCTCTACCATTTCATTATTATTTCAGTGAAATTGGAAATGACCCCTAAGTTATGTTAAAGTTTACAGTGGGAGCCCTTTGCTGGAAATGATCTGAAACAAACATTCCTTATGGGTATTAAGATGTACATTCAACTTCCTAGACTGGGTAAAATAATTCTGTGTAGCAGTTTGATGTTATTTTTTGGGCTGAGAAAAACTTGAAACTTCATAGTTTATTAATGCTTTTGTCTTTGAAATATTCAGCTTTAGGTTCCTGAGGCCCAAGATACAATAAGACTGGAGCTAGGTGAATTGCTGAGCTCTGAAGAAGTAAGATAGGAAATACTATTAGTGTTAATCATCGGTCCTGCTTCTCTTTAATGCCATAGAAGGCAAGAGATTAAAACACCACTGTCAAGCTTTAAATACCGGGAATTTGACATCTGAAGTATTAGCTCCTTTGGCAGATGGGAGACCAGCAGAGTTCAAAGCATCAAAGAAACAGGGACTGACGGTGCTTAAGAGCCTCTCTGGGGCAGTCCTAGTTCTCTGTTTTATTATCAGTGCTGGCTCCTGCACCATCTTCACCCTCACCTGCCCACATAGGGGGCAAGCAACATAACCAGCTCTTCCCAAGCACGGTTTGTCTGGTGCTTCCTCCCCTGAGAAACATCCCTTGGAAGAGAGTTTTTGTCCTGCTTGGATTAGGAGGCACTGGGATCCTCCCTCGGTGGGGGAGAGGAGAGCAGCTTCACTGAATGGGGCCTTTCAAAGCCCAGAAGGGAGAAAGGCCCTTCTCCGCTTTTTCCCTTGGCTTCAGGATGGGTCAGACACTTCCTAGTGACACACGCCTCTCCCAGGTCATGCAGAAGAGCAGGACCTGGCTGCTCTGGGCAGCTCTCAGCACAGATCCCACTAATTGAATACTGCTGGCCCCCTGCTCAACTGGGATACCTCTAAATCCACACCCAAGCTCGATGGCAGCCAGAGCCATCAGTGTGACTGCATGGATACACCAGCTAGAGGAAAAGTGCAGGGCAATGGCTCCACCAGCAAACTGCTGAAACACACTTTTTTTGCTCCTTTTTTTCCCCAAGTCCTCTCTGTCTTTACCTGGCTTTTGGCCTGGTTTAGGAAATGGTGAATTCTAGGGCAAAAATTTCTTTTGTTATTCTGTTAACATTGCTGTAAAACCTCTCTGCTGTTTTTTTTTCTTATTAGAGAAGACTCCTTTTGAACTCGTCGGCCCCTCTAAGTGTGTAATACTGACTGACAGCTGGCTTCTTTTGTCCAACACTTTCCTTTTAAATTTGGTGTATGTCCTTATCATACAGAATAGTCCTCAGTAACCCTCAGCTGCTCTTTCAGCTTTGCATGGCAGAGACATGTGCTTCCTTCTCCTCACACCAACGCAGGCAGAGCCCCGTCCCCCAGAGGCTGAGCCGCCCTCATTTCTTTCACGGACAAGGAAAGTCCTGGCTGAGATCCAGAAACTGCTGGTAACTCTTCCAGGGGAGAGGTGGCCCACAGGCAGATGCAGCCAAGGCTCTCCAGGCTGAGCTGGCCCTCCCTCCCTGCCCAGGGCAGCATGCAGCACGTACCCATGCAGTTCTCCAGCGGGATGTCGGTGCCCAGCCGGATGTCATCCAGGGCCAGCTCTCCCGAGTGGCCATTGCGGATAAATCCCTCAAACACGATCTGTGGGAAATCAAGACACAAATGTCAGTGCTAAGCTGGGAAGCAGAGTGGTTGCTACTCCCAAAGGAAAGGGTAGGGAGTTGCTCCTGGCTTTCCCTGGAGACCTCTGCATCACCTGACACTAGTCTTGCTTCCTCGGCCTGCCTCTTCCACCCCTTTCCCAGGGAAAGCTGCTGTACATGGACAGGTTCAACAGAGAGATCTTTGCCTGTCCTGGCAGCACTTGGCTTGCAATCTGTTCAATTAAATGCCTTTCATAAGGAATAAAGACTCAGTGAACCCCTCTAGCCCTTGCACAGATGGTGCTAGTGGCATAACTCTGAGTTACTGCAGCAGCAGCTTTGGCCCATGGTATTAACCGAGCTATGAGCAGAAAAAGGAAGGGAAGGACACAAAATGCACAGCTACATTTACTGTAAAGTGCTATTCCCATCAACATTACATAAGAAGTATTGAAATGTCAGAGGAGAAGGCTCTGCTTATTCCTACTTAATCACAGGCAAAATATATTTACTAAAATAAGTAGAGTCATTAGCTCTAAGAACTGCTGAGTGGAGACCCTTGCAATATTTACATAATGACGCCATTATTCAGCTAATGCTGGTATATTCACGTGTAGCACACAAAGTAGTCAGCCAGCACCCAACACTCTTATCTGTCGGCATATTGTGTTTTCTGGTATTTTATAAAAAAAGCCAAACCCATACAAGCAAACTAGTCAGGCAGTTCCAGTGCAAAACTTTTGCTTTATATCCTCCCATCTACTCTCAAGGCATTGGAATTGGCTGCCAAGGGAAGTGATGGAATCACCATCCCTGGAAGTGTTCAAAAGGTATGTGGATGTGGCACTTATGGATATGGTTCAGTGCTGCACATGGTGATGCTGGGTTAATAATTGGACTTGATGATCCTGGTGGCTTTTTCCAACCCTAGTGAGATAGGATTCTAAGGGTCTAAATAATTTCCTAGGGCTATGTACTTCACAAACCTCCTCTCCCCAGATTAGGTGCCTGGGATCCATGCCTGCCTGCAGAGACACCTCCCTGGGCATCTGACTGCACAGGTGATGGAATGTCTTGGCTGTGGGTCCCAAGCTCGGGCTGTCAACCCATGTGGGAGGCAGTCTGGAGGGGTCAGTGCCTGACAGCAGCAGCTCCCTGGGTCAGGGTCAGGGCTGGGAGCTGGCTGGAGCAAGGCTCCCCACCAGGGTGGTCATTAAAGTGCCTCAAGCCTGCGAGACCATGTTTCCTTCAGGGTTGGAGGGTGCTGGCTGCTGTGCTGATGCTCATTAACAAGTGACAACAGTAGCACTGTCTCCGTGGTAAATGGCATGCTGCCTGCATGGGACAGCCAGGCCAAACACACTCCTGGAAGCAGCAGCCTCTCCACGGGGTACAGCTGGTACAGCTGTGCCAGAGGGGCTCAGGTGGCTGTGGCAAGGCTGCACAGCTTCCTTCCTCCTTCCCGATCATCCCTTCTCTTCCACTGATTTCCTGACAGTGGGACAGGACCTTGATCCCATAGCCCTGCACCCAGCTCTCTGATCGTGTCTAAGGTATCAGAGAAGAGGATTCACAAACAAGCCTCCATTCCCTCTTCCTTCTCCTATGCCAACGCTTGCAGCTGAGGCTGGAGAATGGCTGTTTGCTGCCCACCCTGAAGAGCTGGCTGTGCTCCCTCCCATCTTCCCAAGTCCCCTGGCTCCTGAGTTTGCTCCCTGGAGCTGCACATCTGCCTCTGGTCAGACTATCTGATGACCTGCAGTTGAAGGGGGAAGAAATGCACAAAACAAAATGAAAAAAACCCCAGAATATTTGCAAAATGGGAGATCTGAGGAATATGAAAGGCAACAGGCTGAACAAAGGCCCAGGTCTGTGCGGAAGACAGGCACTCTCAGAATAACAAACAGTGTAGCTTAGTTACTATGGTAACTTGAGAAACACAGTGAAAACAGCCACATTCCCCAATGATGAATGGGTCCAGACTCTGAAACACTGAAATCAAGATGCTGGAGAAGTCTACCTGGTCCAGCACACCTTGTGCAAGCATCTTACCCGGTACTCCATGTCGTAGCTTGGCAAAATGATGCGGCCTTCCCTCCACTCCTCCCCTTGGTCCTCCGTGATGACCCACAGTGGCTTGTGCTCCTGGCTGGCTTCCCTCCAGACCCGCAGCATCACCCCATTGCTGCCCCATGCCTGGTACTGGAAAACCATGCAGACAGCACTCTGGGGCAGATAGATGGTGGGGCTGATGAGCCGGGCTCGCTGGCCTTCCCGCCTTCCGCTGCTTTGCAGTTGCAGGTAATTCTTGACATCTGTTCAGAGAGGAAAACACCATTCTGTTATTTTCTGCAGCCACTGGCAACAAGTGTCTCGCCTCCTGCCAAGTGGCTTTGGCAGTGCTGCATGGCAGCGCAGCCCCGTGCCTGCACAAGTGGGGTCTCACACTGGCACTCTTTGTGTGCTCATCCAGCTGTGCCACTGCTGCAGCCTGTGCAGCCCAGGCAGGGCATCGAGCCCCACACTTCCCTCACCAGCCACCACCCTCTCCCTGGGTAGGAGAACAACAGCAGAAAGCGGTTAAGAAAAAGACTGACATAATTAGAAGTTAAAAAGCTGGAGCAAGTTATTGTCAGAGGAAGTGATGCCACGATAATTGCATTGGCAGGGGGTATGTGTGTTTATTCTACTGGGAGCTTCCTCAGTGAACAAGTGTGAGGTGGGTTTCTCTAAATGCCAGTGCTGAAAATTCATCTTGTTTTGAGGGAACACACAACAAAATGAAACTGGCTCTCAGTTTTTCTGTAATGCAGCAAAACAGCCTTTAAAGCACAGCAGAGAGGAAGGATATGGAACCAATGACTGAAGCATGAGTAGGTGACAACTGGGTGGCTGCAAATTGGAAGGTAGCTGAAATATATACAACAGAGGATTCACTTGCTCTAATATTACATTTAAATTGTGCCACATTTTTTGTCAGTTCTTTGGGAGGAGAGATTTGATACACTTGATATCCCAGGAGAAGTTCAAGGCTGAGGCTGAACAGGAGATACTTGATCTGAATATCAATAGCAGCAAAAGCCCATGGATACAAATCCCAGGGCACACCTGACTTTATCTGGAATCAGTGGTTTCCAGCCCTCCCTGATGAGAAGCCTCCTCAAGGAGTTTCCCATTTGCAGCTTGGATGTCTCAAGTCCCTTAGCACGGACTGAAAGCCAAGCATGTAGCCAAAATGATCCTCGCCTGTCTCCCCATCATGCCCAATGTCAGGGCAGAGTCCCTTGGGACTGCAGAGCAGCAGTGCAAGGTGACCCAGGCAGACTAACTGCAGATATTGCTACATTTTGCATTTTGCTCCACGGAGGGATGCATATACTTGCCCTTGCTAGACAGTGGGCAAGTGCCACTGGTGCTTCCTGCCAGCGCGTGCCAGCCCAGGCACAGGAGAGTTATCTGCCCCAGAACTACACTGAAGGGTTTGTCCTTCCCCCAATCCTAGCCTGCTGGGCCTGACGGGCCAAGCTCTGAGCAGCACCTTGCCCTGCCTGCCCTGCTCCCGCTGTGGCCTCAGTGCCCACTGCAATGGCAAGAGCAGCGTCTGTACTCAGAATGTTTGCAAAGTGTGCTCAAAACACCTCCAAAACTTAAACCAGAGAGACCTGAACTTGGAATCCATGGAAAGGCAGGTTCTACCCAGAAAACAGCAGCTGACCTCACTGCTGCCCAGAAGTCAGGTGACATCACAGCCCAAGGGAGATCTATCAATGGCACTGGCCCTGCTGCAAGTTTGTCAGTGCCAGAGAGCAGAAACCAACCACTGTGAGCTACGCAGCTTTCTAAAATAAATTTAGGACAAGATAACAGGAATATCTGCCATCATTCTACTCCTGGAATGTATGATCAAAGTACTTCAAAAGCATATCCACTCCTATGAACTTTCACTGATTTTGCTGTGTGAAGGACAAATCCGTTCCCGACTGGCCACATAAAGAAAGAGCAACATTTTTAGCAATATTTTCCGGCACCTATGAAATGTCCCTGGGCCACTTGGCACTTTATGCCAACAAACAGTAGCAGAAAAAAGAAAGATGAAAGTGTGTTTGCCCACTCCTGTTTGAGTGAATCACTTGAAAAAGTACCATGCCGTTTTCTAATGGAGGAGTGTTCTTGTGATTTACCTCAGAGTGGTAGTAGTGGAGGAGGAGGTGTGGGAGATAAACAAGTGGAGGAATTAAAAAAAGAACAAGCTGTACTCCATTCCTAAGGAGTGATAAGGCATAATAAGTCATCAAGGTCTCCTGAATTAAAATCCTCTTTTTGTAATTCACTACAAACCTCTTCAAATAAAAAAGCAGCAACAGGAGAGAACAGCAACAACAAACAAGGGAGCAAATCAGATTGCACTCATACACTTATCTCACAGCTGAAATAGTCTCACAGCAAACCTTTAATAAAAGCACTAGCCAGGCTCAAGAATGATCAAATCCAGACCCTCAAAGTCCAGGACCAACCTTTGGTGCCAGTATCTAAGCAGCCTGACTGAGTGCAGGGTTTTGAGCCGTCCTTGGATCCGCCCAAAGCCCACAGCTGACCAGAGGGGACTATTCTAATTGTGCAGCTGGACACCTCCCATTATCCACACCCTGGGAGCCGGTGGTATCCACTGTGGCTCCTTGCCACTTCAGCAGAAGAGCCTGGTGTGCCTCTGAGTCACTTCCCTCCTGCCAGGATTGACACCGACCTTCTCTTTGTTCCCATTCCTATCAGACTGGGAAGTCAAAGAAACTCCTAAACTGCAGCCAAAACCCCAGAGCTCTCCAGGACCTACTGTCAGTCCCAAGGCCTGCAGGGAGGCTCAGTCTTTGGGTGGTGAATCCAGTTGCTCCCCTACAAGTTGCAGTGGGTTTGGACACCATGTGCTCTTGCTCCTGGTACCAGTATCAGTTTCTGGAGCGTAAAGCTGAGTGCAGGCAGGCATGACTTTCTATATCATTTGAAGATGAAATGGCTGGATCACTCTAATGGCTAGTTGGACCTTTGGAAAAGCCCTACAAATTTGCTGAGACTGACTGAATAAGGGCACTGTGGAGCTAATTGTTGGAAGAGCATGTGGAAGCCCGGTGGTTCCAGTAGTCACTCTGTTTGATACAGTAAATGGAAGCCTTTGGCACAGAAAGCATCTGAAAGGCTGATTTCCTCTGTTAAAACACTTGAAGGGAGCTTTGCAACGATGAGCTGATCAATTCTTCCAGGATCAGAAATGCATTTTAATCTCTTTCCCAGAACTTTGCTTTGCAGTCTCTATTCCAGCTAACACAACAGCTAAATCCCCCACGGAACTGGCACTGGTATTTCAAAGCACCGGCTCAAAAAAGGCAGGACAAACCCACTCAGGCATTTTACCACTGTTTAGCAACTGATGCTACAGCATAAATCTCATGGAAGATTTATGGGATCATCTGGATGTAAGTGAGCCAGTAATGTGAACATGGAGCCACCCCAGCCTGACGATGGCAGAGCCCCTTGTGTGTGCATGGCAGTGAGTCCTGGATAAATCACCAGCTGGGCTCTGCAAACCAACCATCTGGGCAACGCGGTTTCCTCTTGGCACACCTGTTCCCTCCTGCTAGGAAGCCATCTGAGAGGACATTAGGGGCAGTGGGGGATGCAGTTTGGGTCAGGCTGCAAGCACAAGCCACAGCAGCAGCCCCCTCTGCAAGGTCAGCCTGCCTGTGCTCGGGTCCTGCACATCTCACCCCGTCTATCAAGGAAAGCAGCTTCCCTCATGGATCTCAGCAGCACATCTGGAGGTATTCCAGCAAAACATGTTGGGCAGCATGTACACAAGCAATTACTGAGATTTCAGATTCCCTCTGCATTTCCCCTTCACTGGATATTGTTGAGTTACAGCTGCTGCTCCTATGGAGGAACCACATGAATTGCCCTCACTTCTGTCCCTCCAAAGGTCGCTGCACTCTCCTTATTGCAGCGCTTGATTCACGGCGTGCTTTACTTGGCAGCACTGCAGCCTCTTTTCTGTCAAATCCCATAGGTGACCACACTGCTCTGGGCACTGTCTGCTGCCTGCACAGCCCCAAATGCCACCCCAACCACACTGTGTCACAGCCAAGGGGACATCCCAGTGACCCATGATCCTGCTGTTCTTTTGGGGCATGTGAGGTGGGAGCTGCATCAGCTCTTACCATTCCTGGGGAGCAGATCAGCTCGGATGCCCTCACGACTGCAGGGTGGTCTGGTAGCAAGGGAATGGCAGCTGCATGAATATGCAGATTGGAATTGGATGGTTATCATATTTTTAAATTTTTTGGCAAATCAGGCAAATTCACCTCAAAAGGCTGCCACTGTAATTTCATGACAGGCTTCTCCTCAGTGACAGACTTTCATTTAGGATGGGAAGTCAATCCTCCATAAAACCAATATTTATATTAACTAGATCACTGCATCTACTGGAAAATCCCCTCAATTTTGATTATGTGTTAATTAGCCTGCCAAGTCCTTGCCATTTCAGTCTCTAAATCAGCCCATCAAAAGGCATAAAATCCCACACTTACCCAGAACCAAGCTCTCAGCCTGCTCTCCTTTCTAATGGACCTGCCATTACATCCTCTCAATTAAGCCCCACGCCCTCAACAGCCCGGTGCAGCTGTGGGTCCTATTTCCTCCCCCAGGCAGTGCAGGGAGGGCACAGTGTCCCTGACAAATCAAATACCGATTACAGCCTGACATTTATGCTAAGGGAGCTGCTGGCCACCAAAATTTGTCCTTTGGCAGCGTGGCAGGCACAGTGCCTGCCCCTTACATGAGAGGTGTGCCCAGCCCCAGCAGTGCAGCGTCTGTGCCTGCACAATGCAGGCATGAGCAGGCTGGTGCTGCACTGCACAGGCTGCACGCTGCTGCTTGCTCCTGCACACACTGGCTTTCCCAGCCCTGCTCTGGCACTCACTGCTGCAAAGCCATGGGCTGGTGCACACACTAAGGCTTGAGAGACAGTGTCTTGCCCTGCAGAGAGCATTCCAGCCTGCTTTTTTAAGTGGGAATGTCACTGGTGTTTGAGTCCAAAAAGTGACTGAGGCAAGCAGTAAGCCCCAGAGAAATGGTTTCTTCTCCTCTGCCTCCAGTCCAGCCCAGGCAAGCAGGAACTTTGCTGGAACAGACCATGACCATGCCTCCTTTTCTCATGAAAGACTGTGGGCACAGGGACAGCCAGAGCCTGGCCCTAGCCTGCAGCCAGGGAACTCACACAGCCCAGCTGACACTCAGCAAACCTCTTGTGATCAAGGTGCTGGGGTGTCCCAGCTCTGCCATGCTGTGGGCAGCCAAGGCATGAAGGACTTTTTAGGATTTTCTGTCCTCACTGTGCAAACGAGAGTCAGGAGAGACACGTACAGCTTTGCTGAGAGGCAATCTGCACCACACATGAGGGGAGCAAAGAGAGACAGAGATGGATATGTGGTCTCCTTCCCACAGTGTGCAGCTGCTCACTCATTGCACAGAAATGCTTGACTTTCATACCACCCCACATGTAAAACTTCTTCCTACTTCAAAGGACACAGGATTGACCTTTGAGGTCAAAATGTGTCCCCAAGGGCACAAGCCTTGAGACTCTCATGAGAGTAAGTGCAGACCCACTTCAGTCCAGCCCTGCTCTGTTAACACCATGAAAACCTTTCTGCTGGTTTGGACACAGTAGCAAGGGAATGGCAGCTGCATGAATATGAATATCAAGGCCTTCAGGCAGCAGTTCTCATGAAGTGCAGGAAAAATATGAAACTTTCCCTTTTAAAGATCCCATGGGAAAAACACAGAAATGGTAAGGGGTCAGCATCAGCTTAAAAACAGCTTAACATTTGTTTCTCTTAAAAAATAAGCTCTTACGAAACTTCAGAGCACTATAAACACTCCTCTGCTGAAAACACTTTGAAGCAAATAAACCTTTCCCTGCAGTGCCCGCAACCCACATGAGCAGCATTCCTGACCCTCAAAGCCAGCAAGGCCGTGGCCCACAAGAGAAGCTCTCAGTGGGTTTTTGCAGCCCAGCCCAAAAGCTGTGTGGTCAGGAGCTGCAAGGTTAAAAGTGCTTCCTTTTCTGTGTGCACGTACAGCTGCCAACATCCGAACAGCACAGGGCTCAGGGTGCTGCCAGGGCTCTGACCCTGACACTGTGCTCACCCAAAGGAGAAGAAATACATGGTAGAGCTGCA
The DNA here is from genome assembly GCA_025920805.1 of Petroica traversi. Lineage (NCBI taxonomy): Eukaryota > Metazoa > Chordata > Aves > Passeriformes > Petroicidae > Petroica > Petroica traversi. The sequence continues at coordinate 3,435,681 of JAHLSL010000093.1, forward strand.
GATCCCACAGGGCTCTTCTTGAACCACAGGGGATTTACTTTAACACTACAACAAAAGGGAAGGAGAAAAATGGGCAAAACAGAGATTCCAGCTCTTCAGCACTGGCTTATTAGTGCAGCATCACTGAGAGCAAGACAATCACACTGACCAGCTACGGATACAATTCAGGATCTTTAGACCCTTTAGATCAAGACCTCAGTGAATTTCAAAGATGGTGAAAAGTTGAGGTGCCCAGGTTATCAAGCAGATTTATTTTCAGGTCTAAAGACCTTTATCTTGACACCAACGGCATGCTGCCATTGCGTGCAGCAGGAGGGGGGATGAAATCTCATTGAAACCTGAACTAGTTGCTCCTTGGAGCTTGCTAGGTGCAGCTAAGGGGAATCTTCCTACAGATGGGAAGCATCTGAAAGTCCATAGAGGGAAAAATCCTGACAATCTCTTGTGGGGGCATGGAAAAGGGAGCCAATGGTATTTTCTAGGCTTGCAGAGGGCAGGTAGCAGTTGGAACCATGCTGGGCTTCTGCTGAGCTGGGCATTTTGGGTCCACTTTCACCAATGAGGTCCCCAGACATGTAATGAGAGCCTGCAGGAGAGGACGTGGAGTTAATCCATGGTGTGAAGAGCCCAAGGAACACGGGGCTAAAAAAAGAAATGCAGAGCTGCCTGAAAGAGTATCTTGGAAATAAAAATAGTGGAATGAGAGCAGTGGGTGTCTTGTCAGTCTTGAGAAGTTCTCCGTGCCAAAGACAAGGAGGAATTGCATGCAGCGCATAAAATGAAATTGGGAGATATCTGAGGAATTCAGGCCTGTCTCTCAGCAGACTTTTCTAATCAAGAGCCTCACAGAGGATATTTCACCATGGTCATTTCCTTCCCCCTCTCCTTTATGCAGACTGAGCCAGGGTTCTTCCTTTCATTATTTTTTCCTTTTTAATTTTAATTTTTGTTTTGCCATTTTGGAAAGAAGTAGAAACACATTCCACAAAGCTCTTAAAGGCACAGTACACTTCTTTGCTACTGTGGAGCAGCCATGGCCTCTAGCCTGGGCCAGCACCTTTAAATCAGAATAAATTGGGCTCCAGCAGCCTTCAGTTCTCCTTAACTTTTGCCCTGCCTCTAACCAAGCACAGCTGCTCTCCTTCACCCAACTGCTCACCCCAGGGTGGGGAATTCACAAGCAAAGACCACCCCGAACAATGACTTTTCATTCCTTGCTCCCTGGAGTGTGAGCGTGAATTTTCTAAGCAGAAACAAAGTGCTGGAGGGAGCACGAGGGAAGGGAAGGAGAAGAATGGGGGAGTGTGAACCAAACAATGCTTTGATTCTGTCCCCACCAAGGAGCTGGCATTGCTTCTTTTTCATGTTTCTCCAGTTGTCTTTAAAAGCTCTTCAGGGAGGGAAAAAGCAAATAGTTGCTTCTTTTTGTGTCATGTCTTTTTAATTTCTAAGAGCAGGACCAAAGTGAGGCACGGCAGTGATGCCTTTGTGTTCCAACTCCTCTGCAGCCCTGTGCTGTAGGGGCAAGGCAGTGGATGCCCAGATGACAGAACAGCACACCCTTGCCCGAGCCATCCAGGAGGCAGATCCATGGCAGTGCCAGTGCTGATCCCTCAGCCTGTGCTGGTGTTTGCTGCTGGCTTCCTCCACTGCTATGGGTAAGTCACTCCAGCCCCCCTGGAGCCACCATCTCCTCCCCTTCCCCTGCCCACACAGCCCATGACTCGTGGGGCAGTGCTGGAGTTCCTGCCTGCACCCCATCAGTGCTTCAGTGCCTGACTCTGCACAGCACCCTAAGGGAGAGCTCTCCACACTGGCACGAAAACAGACCACTGAACTCAGTAGGAGGACATTCCCCAGCCCCAACAATGAAACTGTGCAATTCATAACTGATAAAAAGGAGAAGGAACAGAAGAAGGGTAAAAACTAGGACTGCATACTGAGCTGTCTGAGGCAGCACCAGTCTCTCCTGGGCTACAACAGGATCTTCTAGGGAACTATGGCCAACTAATTGTAGGGAGACTCAGGGGAGAGGAAATGAAATGAAAAATTGAGTCTGAGTTATAAAAATAAGTAATTTTTATCCTACTTGCAGGAGACTTGTATTAATTAAACATTATTACAGTGAATGAGTTGGGGAGGGTTATTAAGTCTGGGGCTGGCTGTAAGTGTTCTCTCCTGTTGCCCGAGGCTCCACTGAGCTCCAGATATTAATCTTCTACAGCACTCAAATGCTGAAGATATAAACACTTGAAATATGAAAATATTTTTCTCCATTGCAGACACTGTGTCCCTATGTCACGCCAAAGAATTTTTCAGATGTCCATATGGGCTGCACTTACAGCATTACCGTGGCTCTTAGAAAAAAGCTAAGCACCTCAGGAGCTGAAGAGAGAAATGATGTGTGCATTTGTGTGGGGGTGATTTGTGTGTGGAGATGTAGCAGATTCTCCTCTTCCCATATGTTTCTGGAATACATATTTTCCTCTTTAGCACTGCCTACCAGGTGTTGGCTGCACGGCTTTCCAACTGGCTGGCGGCACTGCCAATCTGGCCAGCGACTGTGCCAGGTGGCTAACAGGTTCTCCTGAATGTTTGCATTCCGAGACTCAACCTTACCCAGGGGAGGGCGAGGAGGGGCCCACATCATGCAGGGCTCCCTGGGCACGGGACAGGCAGGCACTGGAAGCACCAGGCAGCAGGGCAGAGCCCAGCACAGGTAAGATCAGCCAGCTCACCTGCAGGAGCCTTGACTTTCACGAGCAGTGACTGAGAGTTTAGTGGTGCTACAGTGACACAGCCTACTGTTATAAGGAAATTGGCAAATGTTCTTCGTGCCAGCCATGCCACAAAGTCAATGAGGGATAAGGAAAGCACACTAGTCCTGGCAGGGGTTCCAAGATGTGATGCTGAAGAATTTGATCTATCATCCACATTGCCAGAGGCAGGCTCCCTTGCAACCCATGCCAGCACATCTCAGTGAGGTCCTCCATAAATTAGGTTCTTTCACAGTCATGCAAATCTTCTACTTCCAAGGCACAAAGAGAAAAAGAGCAAAAGTCAAACAGCAAGAAGCTGGCATTTCCAGCATTCTTAGGGCTTAGCTCATCCTTCACTTGGAGGAGACTGAAAGCAGCCTCTGCAAGCCCAGAGTGCAGCGTAGCTGAAGACTATAGGCAATCTGAGTAACATATGGGAGAGGAAGAAGTGCATTCTGGAGAAAAAACACTGGATCCTATGGAGGACATTTGGATCAGGACGTGGAACAAAGCTTGGGCTAGCCTTCACAGTCCCATGGGATTCAAAGCCCAGTGTCTGATTCAAGGCTATCTCAAGAGGACAGTTAGTATAATTCAGTGCCAGTGGTCATGGCCCTATAAATAAGTCATGAACCATAACAGTAAAGCATCTGAAAGTTTCCATAAAAGAAGTTCAGCTCTGCACAGCCCTCACAACTCATGGTAGCTGTGAAATAATCATTCACACAGTTCTCGTGGAGAAAGCCCCATCAGCTCCCTCTTCCCTGCTTTGCTGTTAATCATCTTACCAGGCACAGTGTCAGGGCTTGGTTCAGAGTTGTCAATCCAGGTGCCCACAGTCTGAAAAGACCACGTATAACCAGTTGCCAAGTCATGTGACCAACCACAAAGGTCTTCAGGAAGATCAAAGTTGCAGTTGAAGTTCGCAGGGAGTTGGAAATCTTAGAGAAAGAAATAGAAGCAAAATAACGTCGGATTAAAAAATGACCTAACCATGAAGGCTTGCTGTTAAAAAACATCCCAAAACTAAAACAGCTGGCAAGCCATCAAAATTGAAGAAAGCACAAAATCACTCACACCGATGCTTTTAACCTATCTCACTTTTCCTCAGCTCCAAGGATCAGCCTAAAGTTCTGCATCATCAAAATGCTCACGCCACGTCCTGTGGCTAATCCACCAAACTAAGCAAATATAAAAGCAAGAACCAAATGCTTCCAGACTCTAATCAGCACCTTCTCTTCCTCCCTTAGACTGGTCAATATTAAATGCCTTTTAAATGTCATGGAAGAGTCCTTCCTGAGTGCCCTGTGCTCAGCAGTTCCTGCCTGGCTCCAAAAGGAGAATCTCAAGTGCTCCAGAAACCCAGCTCCTGAGTGACAGACCTAGCCACTTGTACCAGACGGGAGCTGTCTGTCATCCTGGAGAGCTGTCGCTCACTGCTTCCTACCTTCTCATGGAAATGTTACCAAGGAAAACGTGGGGCCACCATGAGCTCAAGCTTTTGGTTTCTGAGTGAAAGGAGCCAGCCTCTATTTCTAGCTCTGCTATGGACTCACCACACGGTCGTTGGGCAAGTCTTAACTTTTCATCTTGAGACAGGAGCAGAGTTAATTCCCCTGTGACAACAGCTCTGAAAGCTCTGGAGAGCTTTCCTGCAGAGACAGGGCTGTGGGCAGGCAGGCACATGCCAGGGGCTGCATGTGGCAGTGAGGCAGCTGCTGGCTCCTTCGGATGAGGGAATCAGTCATGTGGCATGGAGACTGCAGAAATGGGCTGAATCCATACCAGGCACTCAGCGGACATGCACGTCTGAGCCTAATTATAGGCCAGGATTTTCCTGAGCAAAGAGGAAGTTTTAAATCACAGTGCCCACGAAGTGAGCGATAGCCAGAAGGAGGTGAGTGACTCAAGTGATAGGCATCAGGGGAACTTCGCTGCGAGGGGCAGAGGGCTTTTTTTACATGCTCCCACTCCAAAATAAAACAATGCGGATCATGGATCCTTTTATTCCAATCTAATCTCGTACCCTGGAGAGCAGCATTGTTTCTATTTGGCTGTCATAAATCTGATTGTCTAGAGAAACACACTCATTGTTTCATGGAGTATGAGAATGAAAATTGTTGCTAAATCTGAGGGAAGCTGACAGGGAGGCTGGTTCCACGCTCCACGGCATACTCTGCTTGCTCTCTTGCCCTGGATTGCACCCAGGAATCGTGTTCTTGCAGAGACTGTTACTGGCCTAAATTTCCTCTCACCACTTTCCCAAATGCCTTTATGGTTGCAGGGTTGCACAGGCTTCTCACTGAGGCAAAGCAATGAGAATCAGGCCCTTTGAGCAGCTCCTGCAACTTACATTTCTAGAACTAAAGCACAGCAGAATCCCCATGGTAGGTGTGAAAAAGCCAATTAATGTTCTTTTAAAAATTTATTTATTTAAAAACCCATTAATTTTTTATCTGGGACTGAAAGCTGAAGTGACAGAAGTCCTAGGAGCTATCTCAGAGGATAGTTTTTCCTTGTGAGATTCTTGTTGAAGTCCTTGTGCAAATGCTCCAGCACTGAGGCCCAGGCTCTGCTGTCTCACTCAGGGGAATGCATTTCCTGTACACTGCACTGTACAACTAACCTTGCACAGCTCTGTCAAACTCTCTCCTCTTCATCACAAGCTTTAGATGTTCACATCCCCTTTGCAAGAAGCAGAAGAATACGATGTCTGCTTTTACAGATAGGGGTTTGAGGCAGAGAAGATTAGCCCTCCCCCAGCTTTGGCTCTGAACAAGCACAGCATGGAGTCTAAACTAACATTTGGTTTCTTCCATAGGCAGAAGAAGTAGGCAAGTGCTACAGATACCAAACCATTTCATGTACATCTGACAGCCATCTAAGTCTGGGTGAATAAAATCCTGTGTGGAGTTAGTGTTTCCCTCTCTCTACTGTCCACACAAGGAGCCAACACTGCCCTCCTAAATTTTAAGCCGCTGATATTAGGGAAGATGATCCTTAAGCAGATAAGTGTTCAGGATATCAGTCTTCAATATGTGTTGTGATTTACTTCCACAGTTGTGACTTCTGCAAAAGGAGCCCTACATACCAGGAAGCCTGAATCACCTTCTGAGTTTGTGACATCCAGCCAAGAGGTGATCTGGAATGGAGATGGTTCTAAACAGGGCACTAAATGAGTTTCTTCAGGTCATGTAAGGAAGCTGGGAGAACAGCTTTTCATGTCTTGTACCCTAGGGACCAAATTAGTTGCTATCTCTTGCTATTCCATCCTTCCTTGATAGAACTTATCAGATTTTGGCAGATTTGTTTATGGGTTGGTTTTGGTTTTTTTTTTTTAAATCCTGGCCTATCACTAATAATATTACTCTAAGCTTTCCAGGAATCAGCCCCATGTATTGAAGCTAATGGGAAGATAAGAGTACTTTCCTAGCTTTTAACCCATCAGTTATTGAGATAAAGATGTGCTGCTCTGATACACACCCTCCTCTTCTCCACAGCTATCACCACAGTCGGTTGTTTCTGCATCAGTTGGGTAGGGAGTGGTGGTCTCTTCACTCTTCAAAGTGGGCACCAGCGTCTCTGCAGTGGGCTTGACATCTGAAAAAACAGAGTAGAGAAGCTGTTTGCAACAGACAGTACAAGAAGCCCAGGTAGCAGAAACAAGGCAAAAAAAATTTTTTTCTTATAATGGCAGGAAGAGATAGAACAAGTATGCCACGAGATTTCCACGTGCTACAAATGTCAGCAAGGCTTGAACTTCAAGTGAACTGTCTTCCCATATGGGAGTTCTATGGATTTGGAGTTCCCACTGAACAAGCCTCTTCTCTAGACATACACGCTACTTTTTCTTTTAATTTTTTTATCTACAATCTACACTGGTGTTGCCAATCCACTTAGCTGTCATTACTGGGTAAGTGAGATCACAGGCAGAACATCTTTTTCTTTCACAAAGGCATATGACACGTTGAAAAAACACACACAACATTCCCACCAATTGTGCCAATTTATAAAACAAGTCACTCAAACCCACAAATGATGTAACCGCAAACGGACCCAGAGGATCCCCTAGTGAGCTCTGGCTCACTGCAGAAAGCATCTGGTTTCACACTCCAGGCTCCTGACTGCGCTTTCAAAGGGTCTCTGTCCAACTTCCCTTTCTTGCTGAAATTTCCCCTGACACCTGCTTGGAGGTTGTTACACATGGGCCACGTTAGAGAAAGGGAAGGATATTAAGATCAACAGTAAATGACATTAGGTTCCAGCAAACTCTCCTTTTATGGGGGCATTAAGTGGAGTACAGCAGACTTGATTCTTTCCACTTTTAAGAAGTGGCAGCTTTGTTCAGCTATGCGTGATTGTGTTTCTTTGTCGGCACCCTTCAGGATATCATTTAATAAAGCCAGGAGCAGGAGGAAATGGCTAAATACATTGAATATTTTCCATAGGCTCCCTTATGCCCTTTTATTTTCCTATTATTAAACATGCTGTACATAAACTCTCAGGGTTTTTTATTTTTTTTCCAGTGGCTGTCTTTTGTTCAGGATAAAATACCAAATAACCTCAAAGTCTTTTAATTTGTAAGTTCAAATTTGTTACAACCCCATAAAACTCCAAAAGCAACCAAGAAGCAAATTGCAAGCAGCCAGGCACAGAAAAATGTCATTAAAAAAAAAAGAAAAGAAAAAAAATGTAGCAGGTGAAAGCAACATATCAGAAGCTGGAACTTATTTAGAGCTGGTACGTTTTTTTAGGTTGTTGTTCCTGTATATCAAGATTTATAGCTGAAATGTGACAATGTGGAAGGACCTTGAAAGCCAAGTCCCATATGGGACACAGATGCTGAGCGGATGTAAATCAACAGTGTTGCATTGCCCTGGACAAGCCGCAGAAATATATCTTGAAAAATCAGTTACCATGGCAGAGCCGCAACACGATGGTTACAAGAGATAATGAAAATAACAGGCAGGACAGCCTCATGTGTGAAATGGAAAGTGAAAAAGAGAGGTCTTGCTTGCTTGCTTTCTCAGTCCTCCCTGGCCCTGCAAGTGTCTGTTCGACTGGTAGTAACTGCTAATCAAAATGCAAAGTCACTGAGCAATTGAAACCAGATGTTTGGAACTTCAAAGGAGAGAAACCCAGCTGCAAGTGAACATTCATCATTCCCCACTCTTCAGAGGAAAAATTTTGGCAGGTCTTTGAAAGAAGCCAATTGCTGACTGCTTGCTTCCCAGTTTTTGAGTTACTAGCCAGCTAGTTTGTGAGCCCAGTTGCGGCTGTTACCTGTTTAATGCAGAAATTAAAAAGCTTGTTGCTGATAAGAAATAGAAACACCTGGGTGGGGTGCACATAGCCTTAGACCCTCACTTGAAAATATTTTTAATCATCTCATTTTAATCCATTTCTTAATCTTGTTCCCAAGTAAGTGCAATTGCCTGGGTTTTCACAGCCACTTTTGTAACGCTCCTGTGTCCTCCCAGCAAAGGAGGGCTCTGTCTTGGCATTGTCAAGGCCTGCTGCATGTAGCCAGCCTGGATTACACATGCAGATAATGCCATGGGCTATCTCTGCTCCCCAGGTTGCACCAGGGATATAAATGCTTTTTATAACATGGTGAATCCACCAGATTACAAGCCCTGCTCTGATTACAAAGTGGAATGCCGGTAGATTAATAAAGCTACGGATATTTATGAGCTGGCAGTTGAGTTTTAAACATTACAATGTGCAAATTATTACCCAGACTGGGAAATGACCATAAAACACCTTGCCTGGAAAAAACATATGCTGTTGCTACTGATATTGAAAATGAGCATGGACACACATCTAAAAGAAAATTTGAGCCAAAAATAGCACAAGAAGTTAAGGACGACAAACCCCTCTTATTCTCTAAGCTGGAGGAGTGCAATGGAAGGGCTGGCATGCACATGGCTGGAGGTCCTGTGTGACTCCCTTTAAGGCAGTGATGCAGTGCTGTGATGCACCATCCAGCAATGCTCTGCAGAGATCTGGCAGCTGGAGACTCCTGGGAGCTGCCTGACCACTTCTGCACAAAGCCTTAGCTCCTGCTCCTTGCACCTGCTTCTCCTACAACATCCTAAGATGTCATAAGATTTAAATTAGGATCTAATCTGATTTAAAGTTTAGATAATTTACAATGGATTGCCATTCCAGGGGGATATTTACCACTGACTTCAAAAGTGAAATATTACCATTATTAATAGTGTGTACATGTGTTATGTGCTTTGCTGTTAAGTGTTTGCAATGCATCTTGCAGCACATCACAGGAGGAAATGCTAGTAACAACTGCACAAGAGGGTAAAAAAAGATCTGTGTCTTTCAAGCTTCCTAGAGTGGGAATTCTAACAAAAATGCCTTCTACAGATGTGTTTATAAAATGGAAATCATACCTCTTTATCACTGACATCTGGACTCCAGATTCATACGCAAGCAAATTATTAAAAGATTAAAAAAGAGGACAACTAGCTGCTGGCAGTGCAAAGTTAGCATCAGAACCAATGACCCTTGGGATGCATTTTTTGCTTTTGGGGATGAAACTATGGAGCAATCAATCACCACTGAGCCTCAGAGGGTCAGAGACACAACCTCTACTGATCCCAAAGAGTGTGTGAAGTCAATTTTCATCTCTGTATTAAAAACAGTGGCAGCTGAAAGGCATACCACGTGTGAAAAACAGGTGGGCAAAAGTGAACAAATTTCCTGGGATGTTTGTAGAGATGTCATAGTTAACTCCCCAGCCTTGTCTGCAAAAAGGTTCCCACACTGGGTTCAGGGAGAGAGGGACTGTTGTTTTTACAGCAAAGCCTTGTCGTGGCAGCTCAGGATATGAAGGATTGGTCACTGCACCTCTGCTTCTCCTCCTCCTTCTGGTATTATTTGGACTAAAAAGCCCAAATGGTCTCAAACAGAAGAGACTCTGAAAGCCTGCACAACGTCCAGATAAAAGATCTGAAAGGAGTGTGAAGGAAATTGAGGACAAATTCTGCATGGGGCTCTATGTGAAAGCTCGGAGTCCAACCATTGCTGCTACATCCTCCATCAAGACCAGTTCTTTTCATGGTGGAAATAAAAAGGTGGGGCCAAGCCACCCTACAAGTCCTGCCTTCATGGCTGCTGTCTCCCTGCAAACCTTAACTTTGCACCTTGCTGGTTTAGTGCCTGGCCCCAGAGCAGGCAGTGGGCAGAGGGTTAGGGGTTCCTACCTGTCCAGTCACAGCCCAGCACCTCCAGGCGCATCCCTATTCCTGCTGGGGACCACCTCTCTGGGTGCACTCGGATGTACTGGGCAGGAACAGGGTCAAATCTCCGCACTTCAGGGATGTCGTAGTGGATGTTGCCTTCGAAAAGCTACAGAGAGAAAGACAGAGAGAATGCAAGAGATGTGTGCATCTCACATGCTTTTGGGTGTGGCAGAATGTAACCACAGTTTGAAGTTTAGCTGCCCGACTCCAGGCCGTTGAGCCCAGCTGAGCAGAAATTGGGCTGTTCCTTCTTGGTTTCAAGGGGAGCAGCCAGGCTATTTCTAAGAAACTTGCACAATCTCTCCTGGCCTCTGCTCAGAACCCAGGGCTTAGATTCTGGTCCAAGCCATGCAGGGGAAGCCTGGGGAATATCCACTGACTTCACATATAAATGAGATCAGATTTGTCCTTTGGTAAATAAAGAAGCTACTGCATGTTCTAGGAGAGTGTAAATGCTTGGTTTTCCTCACAGTCCAAGTACTGCTGTTTTTCAGCTTCCATGCACGAACTAAAGTCTGTGGGGAATAAACAGAGGGCTATAGATAGCATCAGCCCTCATTTGTAGGATCAGGAAAAATTAAAACACCCAAGTTTTAAGCAGAGGAGTGTGCATAAAAACAGAACAGGCAGTAGCAAGAGAATTTATTTATTCCTCAAGCCCCCTGCCACTCCCATACCACTAAGCAGAAAGATTATGGGGAACTCCAACAATATGAAAAAAATATGGGGAATTTCAGGGTCACACCAGTGTGGCAAAGGGAATTCAGATATAGCAAATTTCCCAAAGAGAAGATGTGATTCATCTTCCTCTTTCAGAGGTGCACATTACAACAGCCACATCTTTCCCCTTAAAATATGTAATTAGTTTGTGTAAAACACGATTGCACACACCATCTTTTGGACTCTGATTTGTAGGAGCTGGGAGGAGCAGATGATGTCCCCATCCCCACACCTGGTCCACGACAGAAAATGAAGAGAAATTGCCATCCCTGGGGAAAGATGAAACCTATGGCCTCTGGTGCAGATTTGGAGCAGCACGAGGGGACACAATCTGGCATTTCATGGTGAAGACCCCAAACTCCCAAGGTCTCTGTGGGAGCAGATAGCTGATTTCCCAAGATCCCATCAGGCAGACTGAAGCTAGTCAGAAACATATCCTGTTTTGCAGCTGCTCCAGGCAGTGCCTACCTTGGCTTGCATTGTTTTGGGGTCCTGGATGAAGTCCCAGTCCTTTCCATTCATGCTGTAGGCCACCTTAAATTTCTTCACAAAGGAACGGGACTCGGTGGTGGTCACACTGTCCCCTCCACGAGCCCCCTGAATAATGACGCCTCTGATGTTCTTCGGGACGCCAAGGTCCACCTGCAGCCACTCCTCCCCAGGCTGGGCTTGGGGCACACGGGGAAACCAGCCCGAGCGGCTGCTCACCAGGCGGGCCATGCTGGGAGACCAGTCATAGCCTCTGATGGAAGAGGCAGAGATCTGGGAGTCAGGAATGAGGCCAGAAAGCATTCCCAGCAAGTTGGAGCAGGGTGAATCTGCAGGGAAGGAAAGGCCATGAACAGTCAGGGTAGTTGAAGGGAAGTGCTCCTGGTTCTCCTCACAGTATTAAGCTCTGGACACTAAACCAACACCGGCACCGGGCATTTCCCTTTCCCTCCAGGACCTGGAGTCCTGTTGCTGCAAGCACATCCCTTGCGATGGATGTCTCCATGCTGCTCACAGTATCACCAGTCCCACCCCAAGCAGCTGTGACAGCAGCAAGGGACAGCACCCCAGGACAGTTGGAGGCACAGAGAGGAGCACTGAAGCCAAGGGGAGGAGGGACCCTCACCAGTGATGCGGCAGCCGTACAGCTCCAGCCTCAGGGCGATGCCGTTGTGCCAGGTCTGGGGGCGGATGCGCACGAAGCGTGTGAGCACTGGGCTGTGGATCTTGTTGAGAACCACCTCTGTGGCATCCTCATTGGCCTGAAATGTCTGCAAGGGAAGGGAGGCACAGATGTACATTTGCACACACTGTTACATCCTCACCAGATAAGCAGTCAAAGCAATCTTGGCAGGGACAACCAAGGAAAGGCTTTCTGGTCAGAGCTAGCCTCCAACCAGGGCAAGCACCAGGGCCAGCAGGGATCAGGACAGCATGGTGGATGGGCTCACCTACCAAGCAGGAGAGCCAGGAGCTTTCTGCCTGACTGCCTCTCACAGCACTTCGAGGCACCTCAGACTACCAGGCTGCTTTGAGCTTGCCCTCAAACCTAGATCTGCTCCAGCACAAATGACCAGACGCCCCCAAACAGGCTGACATCCTTGCACTGAGCTCCACCAGGAAACACCATGTGCAAGCAGTGGTGTGAGCAGGAAGGATGCTCCAAAGCCAGCCCCTTGCCTTTGCCTCTCCCATGCACATGCAACCTGCCACATGGAGACAGCTTTTCGGGAGTTTATGATCCCACATGGTACGAAAAGGCTGCTGCCTTACCAGATGGCCATAATCAATAACTACCAGATGGATGTTAGATCCACCTCCTCTGCCCATTTTTTTTAACAGACCGGACAAGGACTGGATACATGTGTTTCTATTTTGGGCTGCAAAGCCATAGCAGGAAAGAAAAGGGAGGGAAAGAGGAAATACCCAAGGGGAGGGTAGTTTTCAACCCTTTCTCTGCCCCAGCATAAAGCACTAGACCTCACTGACCAAGGCTGCAGGCATTGACTGCTCTCACTCCTAGCACTTCAGGACAGGGCTGGACTACCCTCCCATCTCAGCCAGGAAGGGTTCTTCCACAGGCCCCTACCATGTGTATGTGCATCAAGCACAAGAGTTCCCACTAAGAGTTCCTTTATCTCAGGAAAGCAGGAGAGTATAATCTCTGGCAGCAGTCTCCTGTGGGAGGCAGGAGTCAAACAACTCAGGACACAAGAAGGGGTGAGGTAGACTCCTGGCCCCTTGCCTTGAATAGCAGTTAGGAAACATTTTGTAAGCCTCCCATGGCTCTAGGCTTGCAGATGGCAATGTTACTGCTCTTCTCCCAGGACTCAGCACAGCAGGGCATGCAGAGGGTGTTTACAGGGCTGTTCACAGCACCTCAGCTAGCTCCGGGCTGCCCCTGCACATCACCATCCACTCCTTCAGGGCCGGGAGCAGCCACCCCACAGAGGGACTCAGTTGCAAATCTGGCTGGTAATTGGGATGTGGGGTTGATGTGAACTTGAGCAGAAATGCTAATCTAGAGAATATACATCATGCTGCTACCGTTTAGCAACACAGCATGGTTTATGTGTTTTTAATATCCTATTTTATCCTGTCTGACCTCACTTCCCATGCTTTTCCTTGCTCAGCAGACACCAAAAACCCTTTTTTTTCCAGCAGGAGGGCTATAAGAAGAGTGGTTACTGTGAAACACTCTCCAGGCATCTGTGTGTGAATGTGTGTGTGTTGTAAACCCATAGGCACAGACACACACGCAGACACACACAGAGTTTGAAAGGATGTATTTCCACACCACAGCAGAGCCTTCAGCTTTATGCCAACACAGAAGCTGACACACAACACCTTACCTCTGAACCTAACACCGGAGGACAGGAAATGTTTATCTGAGCCACTGTAGCTATTTTAACACAAGGAGCAGCACGTCAGATCAGACCAAAGGTCCCTCTGTCCCAGAGGACGGCTCCTAACAGTGGCTCCAGCAGATGTCCAAGGACAGCAAGTCCAGTGGAGTCTTCTGGTAACATCTATTTGCTTCCTACCATCAGCGTGAAGTCTCCATGAGCCAAAGGTTGCATATGGACCAGCATGTTTAACAGTCACTGACAAGGTTTGCTGCTCTTTTTGATTTAGCATATTTCAAGTTTTGTTCTTTTTTAGCTCACTTCACACATATGAGCATCAGGGGCCAGAATCCAAATTTACACCAGCATAATTTGTTGCTGACTTCTGCACAGTCAAGCTTGAGAGAAAGCAGAAGCAGGACTGAGCCCAAAAACTTTATCACTACTATAGGCATTGCTGAAAACATCTCTCAGACAACCTTGGTCCCAACCACCTGCTTCTAAGAAGAGCAATTTCAATTCTACTTTAGATTAAGAAATCAGCAACTTTCTCAGGCTAGATCACATTCAAGAAGCTATGAACTCTGATTCTGGGCCCTGACACTCCAGACTGCCAGCTTGTGAGGGCAGAATTGGCACCTGACTTGCAGCTCTGCTATCAGCTGCACTGGCAGGATCTGTTCCATTGAACCTTGATTCTGAACAGCCCCAACTGACCACAGCAAGTCATCACTTTGCCCCCTGTTCAGTGTAACAGAAAGGGGCCACTTTCAGGGGGCATGTGCTTAGAGCTGGTAGAGACCAGTATTCCCACATGCCAGCTCTTTCAGCCTCCTTCCCGAGTGGAAATGCATTGCGAGCCTGCAGGTCCCGATGCTGCTGACCAGGGTCTGACCCTGACCGTCTGGATTCCCTGCACTGAAAATGCTGACCCCAGAGCCCCAGCACTCTGTGGAGAGAGGTCCATCAACAGGCTCTACATCCTGCCTCGAATTAGCACTCACAGCATAGGAAGAACTAGCAAGAAAATGTGTGAAATTAGGAGTGCCAAGAAAGCAAAGATTTCTTCCCTCTCTACCAAAATAGAACATTGCTATTCCTCCCGTCCTATCTGCTTCCCATCCCACTCAGCACATATTTTGAGCCAAGTCTTCAAATGGTGTAAATCAACATATCACCATTGAAGTATAAGAAGTCACAGTAATTTACACCAGCAGAAAAAAAAATACCTGGCTGTGATCTAGGGAGATAGATAGATAAATAGATATACACTCAGCTGAGAGCGCACATGCGTATGCACATGAACACACACTGAAGGGTGATGGAGCCAGAAGACGAATGGGAAAACCATTAACAAATTAAAAGCACCTTCCAAGAAACAGTCAAGGGAACTCTCTTTCACTGCTGCATCAGAAAGCTGCCCATCTTCTCCCCATACACTGTATGTTTACTTCCGTTTTAGTCCAGACAGCAGGTCTGCATGTAAAATTAAACTGATAATCAATGAGAGCTGACCTGCTTAATTAATTTGCTGCAGAAAGCAAGTGGTAGGGGAGAGGCTGTAAAAGTAGGGGACATGATGTCTAGGCTAGAGGAGGACTGTGAAAGTTTTCCACGTGCATACGCATGCAAGCTCCACACCAGCATTTACAACTTGCATTTTTGACACGTTGGAATCATCATGGGGTGATGGGGGGATTTCTGAAGCTACATTAGTTTCTGTGGATATGGGAATTGTGCCACTGTCAGTTTGGAGTGAAGGAGATGAAGGACAGGGAGACAAAAAGTGCCATGGAGCTGAAGAGGCAGTGAGTCAGGAGGGGGTAGGAGGTAACCTCCCTCTTGCGTTATTTATTATGCTGTTTGGCCACTATGCAATTCCTTGGGGAGCCAAAGAAAGGGGCTGAGGGAGGAAGAGGAGAAGGCCAAGGATGGCAGCAGCCCTGCCTTCACCCGTATGTGTGTGTCTCTTTGGACCCACTAGATTTACTGCAGGATTATGTTACTCCTGTGGAGACAGAGCCATGGAACAGAGCATGCTAACAGGATTAGGGCTTCAGGATTTAGACAGAGAAGCATGAAGGAGAAAAGTAGGGGAGATTATTCTCCTTGTCAGATAGAGAAGGCATAAAATGGGGCATGTTTGATGGTGGGAGGATTCTGGCTCAAGTGGAGGGTGGATAGTTCTGGATTTATTAAATCCAGGAACAAGGAGTTAAAAGAAAAATGATACTTGGCAACACTCAACAAAGCACAGCGTCTGGGCAAGGCACAGTGTGCTGGGCTGGGCTTGCCAGCTCCCTGTCTTTGAGAGGCTCCACTCAGATTTGGGAGTCATCAGGGACATGAGGAGTGGTGCTATGTTAGCCTGCAAAGGAGATATCAGGCCCAGAACTACAAAGCTGCAGCCTTGCTAGGAAAGCCAGGGCTGTAATTCTCCCCAGGTACTGCACCAAGGGTGAATGCGCAAGGCTGCCTTTGGCAAAGCCTGATGTCTTTGTCCTGCCTGCAAAAGCAGCAGAAGCAGGCTGGGACCTGGATGTTTCTGGGCAAATCCTTTGCACCACGATGTCTCTGCGCAGAAACACTTGTGACCCTCTGGCTCATTGTGCAAGCTTTTCCTGAATTTTCCAGATTAAAAAGCCACAGGACTGAAAGCTCTTCTCTTCTTCCTCAGGTGAATGAATACAGGATAACCAATTAAGAATGAAAAAACAGAGGAACACTCTTAAGAGAGGGCACAAGGGTCTCCAAAGAGTTATCCTCAATATTCACTGCCAGCATCAAAAACCTCTGATGCCCCCAGCTCCAATGTGCAGCTGAGATGCTTGGCTCTTTGCAGCAATTCAGCCTTTGTCAGCTACCACCTGAACTGCCACCCAGGAAAGTTAGCTAATAACAAGCATAAAGCCATCAAAATGAGTAGGAAATGAAAAATGCACATCAGCTGAATCTTGCTGCCATTTCTCATCCATTGACTTCTACAGATTCTGAAAACAAATGTTTCAGTTGCATTTTACACGCAGAGCAATGGAGGCAGTGAGAGCAGCACTCATCATGGCCCCTACCACTCCAAATCTTGAAATCCATCCCATCCCCCAGTCCCTTGACACACTAAATGATTCCCGTGAGCTCATCTCCACAGTTAATGAGTGGCTCAGACCACAAGGGAGCTGGAACCCAAGATGTGACAAAGAAGGAAGCGGCTCAGAGTGGATGAGAACTTGGTTTTCCGCTAAAATCCTCATAGTTGAGTCTGTCCAAAGTAAATGGACAAAAATAAAAGGTCAAATCCTGCCAGGTGAAGAAAATGGCCAAAAACAAAAGGTTGAATCCTGCCAGGTGCTCTTTTCCTTCCTTGGGCTCAAGAAGAACTGTTGTTTTCTAAAGACATTTGCAAACCACTAGATAAGATCTCAGCATGCTCAGCAGGGCTGCTGCCTGGAAGATAACTTCAGAGGCCATCAGCCTGGACCCAGGTCACAGGAGGTGGATGCAACAGGGAAGGCAGGAGACAGAACAGCCTTTTTGCAGCAGTGTTTGGCTCTGTCCGGGGGGGGGGTGGGGTCGGGGGGAGGCATGATGGTGAGTAGTAAAGGGCAAGTATGGGGTGGCATGTGGTGGTGGCCACTCTCCTCCCAATCTTCCCTCTTGGGGACACACAGGAAGGCAGCTCGGCACCTCTGGCCAGGTTGCTGTTAGCCTGGTCCCATGCCTGAGGGAAAGACAGAGCACCATCCCCTGGACAGGGAGACTTTGCTGGGCCAGGCTTTGTGGGTAGTGGGCTGCCAGGAAGGGGAGTGTTGAGTGCCTGGCAGGGATGGGGTAGGAAGGCAGCCGGCAAGAGTGGAACTCCACCTTCCCCTTCCCACCCCATCCCTGAAACACAGCAGTGCTCAGCACGGAAATGGCCCAGCCAGCCCTGTCTGCTGTGAGCACATATTAATCACATTTTCCGCTGCTCCATCCTGCCTTTCCCGTTTCCCTTGCTGCCGAGTGCCAGCAGCTGGGGACTCAAAGGTGAGCCATCACATTTGGCAGTGAAACACCCTGGCCCCACTGTCACCTGAAACACGGGAGGACGAGGAAGCAGGGGCAAAAGAGAGGCGGTCAGAGCTTCCCATCCTCTGCAGGGAAGCTTCCCACCCCTCCTGCACTCGCTGGTTTTCTCTCCCTGATGAAGATGTGAATGTTAGCTGACCCACGTATACATGGCAGAGCATTGCTTTTGGCCTGCAGAACCGGCAGGAATTCAGAACAGTGTTTGGTGCACCCCATATGCCTGGTGTGCATGTGCATATATATGTGTGTACGTGCAGATATACGTATGTGTATATACGTGTGTGTCTATATATATACACGCATCTATCTGCATGTATAGCCAGAGCCCCTGTCTGTCCACACCTTCCCTCCCTGCCTGCTCCTCATGGCACCAGCTCAAGCTGCGGCAGACTTGACGAATCTCTTTGGCATGGCTCTCTCCAGTGCTGCAGCCCGGGCTGTGCGAGCTCCGCACTGACGCAGGGAGGGAGCTGCACCTTGAGCACAGACAGCTGGCAGCTTGCTCAGCGCAGGAACAGGGGATTAATGCGGGCACGGAATGTGGGGCCAGAGTCCCCCGCAGCAGGACTGTGAGCCAGTGGCCTTGCCCTGGCCCCACTGCAGCTCAGCAGCTGGCAGCCAGTTGTTTGGTGGGGCAGGAAAGCACTCACCCGGATGCAAGGGTAGGCGAGCCACCAAAAAGCAATTACTTATCCCCCAGCCTTGGGAGGTGTCTGCTAAATTAAGGCCAGAATGTGGGAACGAACAGAGACTGGAACAGAGGAGTAAAAGGGAAGAGGTTTGGTTTTTCCGCCTTTTTTTTTGTGAAAAGAGAAAACAGAGTAGGAAAAACTAGTAGAAAAGACAGGAATCAAGAGCCAAATTCTGAAATGGTGGCAATTCAGGTGGCTGTGGGATTGTTTTCGATTGACACCAGACAGACTTTAGGGTCTTGCTGGAGTAATGTAAATTGGCTTAGCAGCACTGAAACCATTCATACTGCCCGGCTCCACCCTGGCTGAGGAGCCAGTGTCCAACACCCAGGAGGCAAGCATGGGATATTTATTCTCCTCTGCAACTAAAACCGCCCTCCAGGCCAGATTCCTGCTCCAGTCAAGACTTGAAAAGGTAAATTTATTGCCAGAGGTTATTTGAAACATTGAGCTGTGTACATAGCTCATCTCTCTGTCCAGCATGATGCATATCTCTTGCCTGCCTCAGCTTATAGAAAAGGTCCCAATGAGACCCCAGACTCACCCGGGGTGAGGAGAGATGGCCCTGGTTCACAGAAAGGTCTGCTGTGACCAGTGGGTCCTGGGAGAGCTCGGAGGCTCCACACCACTGCATGGGCACTGTGTCAGGGCGATACATGAGCTCTGCCATGAGTTTCTGTCCTGGAGCCAGCCCACCTGGGAGCTGGGGGAACCCAGCTGAGGACTCCCCAATGTGGTACTGGGCTGCCTTGTGCCTCCATTTCCCCACTTCTAAAATAGGACTAACACTCCCTCATTGGCACACGAGGAGCTTAAATACTCCAAATATTGCAGGTATGAGACCCTGATAGGGACCTCTGTGCAGAGAGGACCCATTCTGGGAAGCAGAGGGAATTTGAACCTAAGACACCCTTGTGGGGAAGGGGAAACCACACAGCCCGGAAGGGAAGGAAATGTCTGGATGAATCCTGGACAAGGCAGGCTACTGCATTTCACGCCAGCAGCGCCCGTGCCAGCAAAGGGAAGGGACAGCTAATTTAATAGAAGTGCTGAGCAATTGAAAATTACTGGGACATGTGTGGTGGGGGAGGAGTGTGGGACCCCAGCCACAGAGTTCACACAGACACACTATGGCTCATCAGCAGGGAGGACCTGAACACAGCAGCAGTGCTGCTGGGTGCCACAGAAGAGCAGCAAAGTGCTTTCTTGAGGCACCTTTAACCAGGGAACAAACACATGACCAAAGCAACTGACAGAGAAAAACCAGCCCAGCACCATGGCCACTTTAACCTTCCTCCCCATACACCAAACCTCCCACACAGACCACTCCAAGTTTATCTTTCCTGGCCACACACCAGCACCCATATGGTGTGAAATGGATGAACACCCATATTTACCCTCCCTCCTCCTTGCTCCCACCTCTGCGGGTGTCCCAGAAACACAGCAAGAACATGCACAGCTCCCATGGCTCAATGCACCCTTGCTGACCATGCTTGCTTAGTGCAAATCCCACAGTTCTGGCAGCCTGAATTGTTTCTCATTATTTATGGCTCATTTTGTTCTCTGGGATGGTGCAATTGCCTCTTAGGATTTGTGCCCTTTCATTTCCAGGCCTCAGTAACTCCTGAACTACAGTTTCATGTGGTTTTGTGATTGTTAACCCAGCATGCAGACGGGTCTATGACCATAAAAGCTCAATGAATCTTATACAGCAAAACACAGGCTGCAAAAACATTTTCTCCTTCATTTGCAGTCAAAGAACATACTCTCACCACCACGAAAGATGCAGCAGCAGCCAGGTTTTCCAAGGAACAGTGTTTCCTCATTGCTGTGCAGAGGAGAAAGGACTACTTCTGCTCAGAGCATCATCCATCTTTTAGCCGTCATCAGAAAAAGGGTCCCTCACAGATTAAACCCTCCAGGCCTGCAAAATGTTGGCTGCAAGATCCACTAAGGTGCAGGCAGAAGAGACAAAAAGGCCATTACCTTGTGGTTTTTCCCGTGCCGGTACATCATCCAGTCCTCCCCATTGGTGCTGACCTCCAGCTTGTAGGTACGGACGTAGTAGCCCTTCTGGGTTTCCCTTGAGATGGCACCCTGTGTGGCAATGGCTGTGAGCACAGTCAGGAAGTGGAGGTCCACCTTTCCAGGGGAAAAAGGGACAAGAAAGAGAGTGGTGACCACCTGAGAGTCCAGAGTGGCTAATTAGTTCCTCCCTCTGTCTCTGAAAAATAAAAAGGTACAAAGTCAGCCTGTCTCACTCTATCTGTGGGTGCACAATTCAACAGGCACAACCCTCCCCAGGGCTGACTTCATCAGGATAGACCCTGGGACAAGAGCAGCTAAGGATCTTGATGTCTGTTTATATGGGACCATCACAAAGCCTTCTTCCTGTCTCAGTCCAAGCCACAGGATCTGCACAGAAGCTCACGTCCATTAAAGCAGGACAGAGACTGACTTTTCCCATGTAAAATAAAAGCATGATATCCAATTAGCAAGTGCTGCAGCTCTTGGTTTTCTCTTGCTGCTTTTTTTTTTTTTTTGTTTTACAACATGGGTTGAGAAAGGTCAGCAGAGCTGGCTTAGTAGCCCTGCCATGAATGAAGAATGAGACGTCTGCTAGAGGCAATGACATTCAGCACCTCCTGCTCGCAGTGCCCTTTAGCAAGCAGTGTCTCCCGGCGATGTGACACAGCCAGAAGCTGTGTGTGGACACTCTGTGGCTCTAACCAGCTCCCAGGGAAAGCCTTTGCTCTGTCAGCCCCCCCGCCTGACATCAGCCTGCTCACGCTGCCTGCATCACTGATGAGATAAATATTATTCTAGTTGTTTTTCTATGCACCCCCTGGAGACTTTGGTCCTCAGGCCAGTGGCGGAGTCAGTGGCCCTTGTAAGTGGCAGAGGTCTCTCAGTCTCTGTCAGTCTGCTGGAAAGTCCATCAAGGTTTGGGCAGAAAGGAGGGGGTGGGAGAGAGTCTGCAGATGGAGTCAATCCTTGTGCAGGCAAGCTAATGGGAGAGCCAGCCCGCCGCATTTCACCGAGGCACTGCAGCTCCCCTGCTGCTTGCTCCCCATGAGCCACACAGGCAATAAAAAATTCAACAAGCCTTATGGTCAAGGGTCAGTTTAACAGCGTGACACTCCATTTGGTGAGGGCAGAGGGGCTGGGAAGGTACCTGCAGGTACTCTTTGTTGCTGTCTACATTGGGGGTCCAGCCGTTGTCATCGCTGTTGAGCCGGCTCTGCTGAGGGGTCCATCGCCCGTCTGAGTAGGTGGAGGAGGCACTGATCTGCATGTTGGAGATCCTGCCAGACTCCATCCCCAGAGGCACATTGCACTGGAAGTCTAGAGCAGACACACACATACAGAGATCTGTTTGCAGCCTCAGTACTTCACCCCCAAGTGAAAGGCAGCCCTGAACTAGTCTCTCCAGCTAACCCTGAGCAGATCTGCCTGTCTGGAAAGATGAACAGATCTGCACCATCTTGCAGGTTGTGCATGGAACTGGAAAATTATAGATAGGGCAGCTTTGTGCTTGCATGGCCCTCTGAACATTAGTACAGTCTGGATCTTCCTTCCTTTCTCTGTCTCCTTCACCTTTGCTCAGTTTTGACATAACTCTGTCCTTTCCCTCCCTCCACCTCTACCAAGATGTTCCAAGTACCCTTGCCACGAAGTTCCCACCTTCTTGAAGGCTGTAGGTGAAATCTAAGCACTGACAAGGCACGGAGTACAGACAGACACATTAGGTGCTTATAGTGGTGCCAGCAGGAATGTCAAGGGTTGGAATGGGCAGCTCTAAAGGTTTTGTGTGCATGTGAGAGCAGGGATGCACGTGTGCATGTCTGCATGCACTGTGTGTGGTATCAGGCCCATAGGGATTAACCAGACAAGATTACGAAAGACACTGCTATGCTTTCCTTTGGATCTCCCCACTTCTAAGGCTTTAAAAGTCACAATTAGCTCAGTTTTATGGCACATCTCATCTATTTTATGGCAGCTGTCCTGTAAAAACAATAGCAAAGGAAACAGTGATAGAAAATATTGCATGGGTCCAAGTGTGTTGCTTCTGTAAACCAGTGGGGCTCCCCCAAACTGCCTGGGTTTTTAACATGGCCCAGTCAACCTTGAGAGGATATGATGGGCCAAGTTAGGATGTCAGTGCTTTTATTAAAGTTTCAATTTATACCACCATAAATGAAAACAGGTCTGACCCTTTAACAAAGGTTCTTGCACTTGATTTCTCAAGCTTTGTGTTCAACTTCTTATTTCCAAATCCTTTTAAAGAACAGAATAAAAAAGGGATTAAAGAGCAGATCAGCTGAGCGTGGCAATAGGTAATGGAGAAGAGCTCTTGCTTGTCTGTAACTCTCACAGCCTCAGCAGAACATCCCTTATTCAATCACAGAGTAAGAAGTTGTAACCCTGCTGCCCTGGTGCTGCAGAACCCCTACTCTACCCTGCTCTCTGTCACAAGCTTTCAGTGGTAGGTCAGGGACTCCCTCTCTTTCTCTGGGACTAAGGGGTGCTCTGAAGGCCTCTTCTGTTTTATCAGAGGTTCACTGCGAACAGAGGTCAAGAACAGTAGCTCTGATGCAAAAATACCATGGGAAAACAAATGGAACCTTTCCTTGCCTGCAAGTGTTATCACAAAGAATCAAAATGCTCTTCATTCTCAAAACACACAACTTACCTCCTCACTCCACATCAATTTACCTCCATTATTAAGGGTCATAAAACAAAATTTGGCTTTAAATTCTTAGAGCTTTAAGCAATCTTTAATTAGACAGCCAAGAAATTCCAATTTGTGGTTTGGGACTGTGAATTTCTGGAAAACTAAAGAGAGAGAGCATGCATATTTTCCCCCAAGCTTTAATGAATCTGCTGCACATGCTGGGCTGAAGTCTTCCCCTAAATCCTTTGGGCTGAGCACATACATGAATGATTCTAACCTAAAAGTTATTGAGAAGACTTCACAAGCAAGCGAAAAGTTAACAAAAGGACAGAAAGTGAAATTTTTACTGAAATCTTACTTCTGTCAGAAATGGAGAACAGACCTAAGTGGAAGTGCTGTCTGCACCGCTGGTAGAGAACCAGACCCTGGATGCACTTTGCCTGCTTCACTTTTGCATATGCCAAATGAAAGATGGGAACACGGGGACACAACTAAGTCATACAAACATTTCTTACTTACTTTCTGGGACTTCCTGGTGGATCAAGTAGTACTGAGCAGAGAAACCATCCTTAGCCACTGCCAGGTCCGTGTGGAAGGTGAGAGAGAGGACGCCAGTGGTTGAGCGGATGTCCGATGGCATCTTGGTGCCACAGTACCTGCCTATCAAGGGCCCAACTGCAACACAAAGAACAGCAAAGGTAATGCCTGCTTTTCCACAGGCCTCCTGGGTCACCAGCACCTTGCTGACCAGGATAATAAAGACAGGCTTTGGGGATGGGCTATTTTTTATATCCACTGGCCCGGTGCCATGCAGTGCAGAAATATCCACTGCAGCAGCAGGCATTGCTCTGCAATTGCTGGGAAATGCTCCAGAATGCTCTGTTTCTCAGTTTTGCTGTAAGGTAGGGAGGTCCCTCCTTCCCCTCATTGCATGAACCCACTGTCCTTCCCTGAGGGAGAAGTGCTGCTGTTTGGAGTGTCCCAAGGGGCTTTTCAGATCAGTGATTACCACAGAGCAGTAGCTTGTGGTTTAATGAATGCAGCCTTCTGCAGGCACACTGTCCCCAGGCTCCCCATGGAGTCCCCTGATGGCAAGTTGCAGGCTGCAGCCTCCTTTGAGGTTATGCACCCTTGGTATTCAGAGACAGACTGCCCAATTTTGGAACTTTGTGAGACATCAGGAAGGGCCAAGGAAGGCAGTGCAGCACTCCGTGGCTTACCCTGAGGGATGCCATCCCAGATGTCCAGCCAGTCATACTTGCAATCTCCTTCCCCCGCCTGCAGTGGGTCGTGCTCAAGGTCAAAAAGCAGAAAGTGGAGGAGGATTTCAGTCTTTGGCTTGGCTATGATGGTGAAGACACAGTCCAGGTTGTGTGGATACTTGTCAGGGAAACCTGGAGACTCAATAGTGCCGTTGGAGGCAGTGAAGTTCCTGGAGCAGTCCTCAGAGCCTGTAGCAGCAGGAAAAACCCAGAGCCTTAGAACAATGAAACTTGACACTGTGGAAACCCCCATTCTGAGCTTAGCAGGGTTGTGTATTCACTTCTGGAAATGTCCTGCAGCTCAAGAGTTGTGTGAATTACTGCAAGAAGTGAGAAGGTGATTTTCAAAGCCTTCCACAGGTGGAGAGACAAGGTCCATGAGGTCACTGTAGTGGCCAACATGGTTCTGAATCCCTTAAATAGCTTTGCAGACATAATCTGTATTACCACTGCTGATCCTCAAGGCAATTATCTCAACACCAGGACTAGAAGAGTGATGCTATCCAAAGCCATGGCTGTGATTTGGCAGGCCTGACACGTCCCTCACACTGGTGATGGTGGACAGGGAGGCCACACCAAGCTGGCCTGCCTCCCCCAGCTGGCCCTTTCCACTCCAACCCACCCCCCAAACCCTGACCTGGCAGCCCTGGTGCTGCTCCAGAGCCTGCAGAGAGGCTGGCCAGCACACAGGGAGCTGCCATCCACAGTACCCATGGCACAGCTGCTCCCTGCAGCCGTGCAGGAAAGGTGCCACAGTGGGCCCAGGCCTGATGGAGGAGCCCCATTCAGGGAAGGGGCAGAGAGGAGTAATGGATGTCTTCTTCTTGGAAAGGCTGTCTCCATGTTCCAGTCTCCTGCAAACACCAGCCTTCCAGCACAGACATCTGTGCCTCAGTTTCCTCTTGAGAAAATCCGGAAGCACAAATATTTACACAGTGAAAGGGCCTGTGGGAGGCTGCCAATGTCTCCACTGTTTGCTGCAAACCCTTGGGAAGGGCACAGTCAGCCTCCAGCCCCCCCCGAGACCCTCACAAGGGACAGGAGCCAGCTCCAGCCTATGTCCCCAACGTGGCCACAGCAAGAGTGGGGGTAAAGGGGCTTCGACAGGGGGGTCACTGCTGAGAGCAGGAACAGAGCCCTCTTTTTCACAGAATGAGCCATCCACACCAGAAATGCAAGTTATTTCTATCCTTAAGGAAGACCTTTGCGTGGTGGGGAGGACAGACAATGTTGCCTCTCATTTATTGCTGACCTCAGCACTGGCCTCGGCTGCAGCAGGGCCAGCTCAGTGCCCCTCTCATACAGCCAAGGTGCCTCGGGGTGCCTGGGGAAAGGGGGATTTTTGTCATATTCATACCACGGTGACTTTGAAACCCTTGCCAGGACAATAGGCAACAGAAATGTGCAGCCTGGAGCTATGGGAGGGGAAAGGGGATGTTAGAGAGGCTGCTGGCCACTGCTGCAACCCGGCACCAGCATTCGCAAGGTTTCTGCTTCACTTTTACTGGGATGCTCTCCTTCTCCTCTACAAACCCTTTTTCTCTGGCTCTTGCAGGCAGCAGGAGCCTTCCCAGGACTAATGGGAGACTTGTTATTCAATTCAGCATTAACCTAGCGGAGTCAGGCCAGCAGCCCACAGTAATAGCAGGATCTCGCACTGCATTATGCAGTGCCTGGCTGGAGAGCTACTCAGGAGAGGCTCTTAATTGACTTCCTAATGAAGCAGCCAGCTTTTCTGGTGTGAACCTGTGGGGTAAAATGCAGAGGCAAAAAAAAAAAGGCCAAACACAAATCACAGCATAGTGCCATGAACAGGGATAAGGGTGTGTTTTGTTCCAAACAACTTGAAAGACGAACAGATAAATAATGAAAATAACACAAGCTCTGAGCTAGGGAGAAAAACAAAGACTGAACCCAGAGTCAGGGACTGTGCTCTAGAGACAGGCAAGATGTAACTATGTCACCACATTAGACAACAGTTTCCTCATGTGGGGCTCTTGTCGCATTTGGCATCTTTGTCTATATTTTGGCTAACAGCAGCAAACACAACGATCAGCTTTTCATAAGGAAGCTGCAGATA
This sequence comes from Petroica traversi, assembly GCA_025920805.1. Lineage (NCBI taxonomy): Eukaryota > Metazoa > Chordata > Aves > Passeriformes > Petroicidae > Petroica > Petroica traversi. The sequence goes on from JAHLSL010000093.1 coordinate 3,462,024, forward strand.
ATCAACAGGAGTCATGCTGGCTTCGGCAGCACGGGCCAGCCTGAGAGGAGACTTTGATGCCCAGCGCTGGAGAGCTCAGGCTGGCCCTGCCAAACTGACTCACAAAGGGAGCAGCAGGGAGCTGCAGCAGCCAGGGCAGGCAGCTCTTGTCAGCCCACAGACCACTGACTGATACCCATCAGGGGATTCAAAGACTGGTATGCGGTTGTTTGTATGCAGATTGCTCCTCTCTCACACTGTGATAAGGGAAATTTAGCACAATGTGGGGAAATAAATGCTCCATTGAAAAGAGTTGGGTTTTTTTTAGGTCACCTTGAAGACAGAAGGAATCTGCAGCCACTGCTGTCTTTACTGATGTGGACAATGACAATCTGATGACCTTTAAAGCTGGTGACACCCTTGCTGGCTACCCTGACAGCTCAGACAGAAACTTGGCCCATGCCTGCCTGCCTGCCAACAAAAGGCAGAGTTTGCTTGTACTGCAGGAGCCCTGCAGCCAGCACTGCCCACTGCCCTCTCTGGAGCCTTGGCAGGGACTGGGCTGGGCAGATGTGGGCTGGGAGTGTTCCTGGGCTCATCCATGCTCCTGAGCCAAAACCTGCCTTGCCAGGCTTGATTTCACAGGCTGTGGCTGTAAGAAAGTGTGGCTGTATGTGGAGAAGATACTTCAGACCTGAGGGCAGTACTGCAGGGACTTTCATCAAGGGACACAAACTCAGCTCCAGCCTCCATCCGATACCTGCTCTCTTCCAGATCTGCCCTTGATTCCTCTCCCTCCCTCCCGGCAACAACTTCTGCCTTCCTCATGAATTTGGTCCCTTACTGGCTCCCACCCAGACTGACAAGGTTCCTGCCTGCCATCCCTGCCCACAGCATGGCTGGGTCAGTTTAGCCAGCTGGACCACTCCACATTGCCTCAGACCCAGTGTGAGGTCAGGCACAAGCCAGCACAGCCTGCTGGGTTCACAGGAGGTGTGAGCAGGGAGGGAGAGGCAAGGGGAGCTGAGGTGGGTCTTCCCACCTGTATTCTTTGCCATCCTCTGTGATGAAACTGTCCTTAGCAAGCCCAAATATCTGGCTGAATAACTAAACTCTTTCAGGACTAATCTGCATCCTAACCAACAACTAACAGTGGTGGTGAGCTGGCTGCACAGCAGCTCAATGGCCAGTTATGCAGTCCAGGCAACTGCCAGCAAGAGCACTTTCCTCATCCATCTGAACCTTCATGCATGTCCTGTCCTCATGGATTCACAATAAATTTAGGGAGTCTTATTCTCTTCCAGTAATGTCTCCACATTCTCATCTACCTATGGCCAGACTGTGGGCTGTCTGTGTACCTCTGCCTGCTGCACAGCTGGCCCAGGGCCCCTGGGCACTGCTGCCTGTGCTCCCCATCTTTTCTTTAAAGAGGCTGGATAAGCAACTCTGTTGTGCTCCTTTTTGGCTCTTCCCATGGCACAGACATTGTTTTTTGGTGCTGGATGCAATGACATGAAAGCCACGTGTGTTGTTTTCCAACACATCACCAAAGGAATGTGGGCACAGAGCAGGAATCTGCACGCCCACACTAAACACTCTTCTGTTCCCTCAGCGTGCAGGCACACCTCTCTCACATGCACACAGAGCAGGGGCTATTTTTTCAAGCTTCTTTCTTCCCAGACACAAAATTCTGGCAAATACTTAGACAGAAACACTATTAAAAGAGCTTTGAGCAGCTTTTTCCTTCCTTGATAATAGTCCAGTATTAAACAGAATTAGGAATGGTTCCTCTTATATCAGCCTGGAAAGTGCTGCCTCAGACTTTGACAGCATTGCTGACAGCAATCACATGAAAACCAGAGCTCCCCAGTTACAAGCCCCACATCCATGGAGAGAAAACACAGCGTCACTGATCAACCCTGAATCACAACTCCACAGGAGGGGGAGCTCCATGCATTTCCAACAGAGGCTCAACCCCCTTTTAGCCCTAACAAGCTCCACACATTCCAGGGAGAAAAGATATATGTTTCTAGTCCTTGGATACAAGAGAGCATTTAAGGAGGAACCCTGCTTTAATTGCCTCACTGTGATCCAAAAATGCACTGTCATATGCCACTAACATCTTTACCTTATTGGAAATGTGATGCACAGACTTGCTTAAATTAAAAAAAAAAATCCTTTATCTCTGGAAAATATGCTGGAGATCACATTGAAAAGGTGGTGAAAGGCATCTCCAGGTGAAGATAATTGTGTCAAACCGTCTGGGAGACAGGCACTGACTCGGACACTCACCTGTCTTGTAGATCTCATAGCGCAGGGAGAAGCCGGCGCCTTGCCGTGCGTAGTCTGAGGTGAACTTGATGTAGAGAGAGGGGCCAGAAGAGATGATGGTGGGAGGTGCAATGTTCCCACAGTGCTTGCCCAGCAGGTCGGCCTCTTCGCTGTCCCCATCGCGGATCTCGATGTAGTCGTACCTGCGGAGGCAGGTGAAATGGCAGGGAAGCCATCTGTCAGGGAGCTGCTTCAGGATGCCAGGCACAAACAAAAACCACTCTTGCTATCTGCATATTTCACAGAACGCCTTCCAGACAGGTACCTGGGACTCTCTTATTCACACCACACCACAGACCCCAAAACATCTTTTCTCTTTTGTCTGACTATGTTTAGGTCCTTTCCTCTGTTGCCATTCACATCATTAATTTATTGCACATATATCCACTTCACCTTCAGAGACAACATGTAAAATTTAGGACATGCTTTACTTCCATATCCACAAAACTCCTTCCTTGGGAGAAGCTCAGCTACAACCCTCTTGGGGCTGCCCTCCTTCCCTGACCTCTCTTCTGAAGTGCCATTGTGCTATTCAGCAGAGCTCACTTTATTCCAGTATCCGTGTGGGATTTGGCCAAGCACGTTCCAAGTGTGAGACTGTCAATGTTCAATCCATGTGAGCAGACAGCTACTTTTGCACTGACACCACACTGGTCCTTTGGCAAGCACGGCAAATACACTCACTTAGCACTCAGACATTAATATTAATCCTCTTCTATTAAGTGCTAATGAAGATTTTCTGTGGATGAGAAGTGTCATGTAAGAGCTGGGTACCCACACTCATTATTGATGATTTTGTACACCCTGTAACTGAAAGCTGCCTTTGCTAAACCCTACTTGAAGATGTTCCATCTGCCCACAGGCCTGGCTCCTGGGTACCTGACTGGTCTGGGGGAGGCATGTGTAGGGTTAGAAGAACTGCCTCCTGGTGCAGAGACAAAAGCTTGTTGCAAAGCTTGGCTGGAAGGAGAAACACGGGGAGAAATCTTTTTCTAGGCTATAACTAGGCAAGGTAGTAGTATCAGGCTCTGCGTGCTGTGAAGAAACAAACAGCTTTTACGTGTACATCTTGTTCTTCAGCTGCTTTCTAACACCCACGTTCTCCCGCCCCTCTTCTCTCTGGCCAGCATGCTGCTATTTACAGAAACTGACCATCTCTCTAGGACTGTTTATTTGCTTTGAATCAACCTGTTTGAATAACATGCTACAGCTCTTCTCACGGGGCCAGGGAGGAAAAAAGTACTTCCAGGCTGCCAGGAATCTGCCTTTCTTCTTTGTCACAAGATCTTCTGTTTGGGAATGGAGAGTTGAAAGGAGAAGTAGCTTGCTGGATACAGAATGATCCTCATGTGACTCATTCCCGTTCTGCAAAGCACATATCGGCAGGCAACAACCTCAAAACAAACTTACAGGGACTCAGTGTGCTCCTCCACAAAGAAAGATGGCCCAGACGGCTTTGGTTTCACTCCTTTCTGGGACTAAGGCAGGCTCAGAGCCAGAAGCGAAATGCCTGCAGATAAAAATCCTGTCTACGCTGGACCGAGCACTCAACTAGCTGCAATCACCCAGCCTTTAACTTCATTACAGACTCAGGTGGCTTGGCCAAGGTGAAATCCAAGCGGTCTTGAGAAGTGGCACTCGAAGAGGAAGAGCATTTGGCTTAGCTGGTGTGTGGACACACAGCAATGCAAATGGAGATCTGCTCCCCCTGCTCTCTCCTCAGCTCTGCCTTGCCCCTATCACCTCATGACCCCTTATTACCCTGACACCAGTCAGCAGCACCCTGTGTGACCCCACTAACGTCCATCATGTGTGGCTTGATCCTACCATCTCTCTAGGGAGGAGGAACATAGAAGGCAGTGTTAGTGCTTCTTCTAAGTAGATTTTTTCCTCCTTGTTTGTCTATTTGTTTAAAGTAGTACTGAGCAAACAGCGGGGACATTTTGTTCTCTAAATAACTACTTGCTTTCAGCGTGCCTGCAGCCCTTCCACATTTGAAGTGCACATCTGTGCTGCAGGACTACTGGCTACTAGTGAAATTGTAAAATGTGGCAAAAAATTAATTTGGCAAAAGCATGAATGTTGGCAAAACACAGTTAATGGAGTGGACTGTAAAAGCTGCTATTATCATGCGCAGGCAGAGGTTACTGCATCCCAGGGAATCACATCTGTTTGTGTCCTTGTGGGGTTGTACCTCGCCAACACAGTACATGGCTTCAGCTCTTCACTGCAGTGATCACAGCTTCTGCTGCAGCCAGCACACCAAACATCCTAGTGCTGTCCTCAAGCCACCCAGTCCTCTAGGAGCACTGCAATTTCAGAAGCAAGAAATATTTGCCTACTGAATGGGTGACAGACTTCCAATAACACATACAATTAGGGAATATTGCAATCTGCTCATGGCCAATCTGCAAATGGAAAATTAAAAGAATGAATCTAGTAAGTAAATTATCAGGAAATATTTGCCTCTTTGAGTTAAACCCTATTTGGCTTCATTCAAGCATCTAACTTAGCTTTCTCATACTGGAGCTAGTCCTTAATAAATCAAATGTTAAAAACAACTGAAAATAAAAGCCCTTATGAGAAGGTCAGGAAATCATTTTTTTGCCAAATGTAAAATTAATATAAATGTGCAAGAGTTTTCTTCCCTAGTTAAAAAATCTTGGCCCAAGTCCTCTGCTCTGCACGAGGCAAAACTTTTTCTTTGGGTCATATAAACAGCGTGTGAATGAGGGAAGTATTACACTTGGGAGACAGCTCCTGCCCAGAGGAACAGGAGCACCTACTTCCTCTCCATCACAGCAATTAACCTTTAGGCTTGCAAAATGCAACACCAATGACATCCAGTCAAAACTGTTAAACTTCCAAACTTCAGCAAGAATGCCAGCTAATCCCCACCGTGGATTTTTTTGGAACCATCGCTTCAGTCATGTCCATGCCTTGGCCCTCAAACAAACTGATAAATCCCATTCTCCACACTCTGGGTCACTGGACATGTTACAGTCCAGTTTGGCCAAATCTTTGCTCCTGTTCAGCTTAAGCATAGTTTCTAGACTTTCTTCTTCCCTTGTGAAAAAGAAGGAGAAAAATTGGAAGAAGAAAATCCAACCATGCTTTCTACTCTAACTATTTAATTTTCAGTTTACTATGGACTAGGGCACAGCTGGGTGGGACACATTTATGCTGCAATGGCATTCAAACTGTCTCATACAGTTCAATTTGCATTTTGCTCGTATAACACAATCCATTGTTTCAGTCAACATGCACCAACATTCTTGTGGGCTGACCTCTCTGGCATTACCTCCCCTCTGGGAGAGCTGCCATCTCCAAGCACATTTCACAGCCACTTCTCCCCACCTAGGCATTGCTCCAACGAGCCAAGCATAAATGTGTGAGGGCAGGGTGCAACCTCTGTAACCCACAAGTAAAAATCAATGGATTCACCAACTCTCCTTTTGCACAGTTGGCTGCTCCTCCAGTGGCACAAGGGCAGGATATTTTCAGCTGCTCTTGAGTGGGAAGGCCAGTGAGTTGGTTTGAAACCACCTCAAGCAGCTTTTCACCAGGGAGTTTTGAGGCTGGGAGGCAATGCTGAAGTGCTTTTAACTGCCCAGACAATGGAGGCTGAGAAAGAAGGGAAATACAAGGCTTAGATGCTCTCCTTGAAGCTGTTTAACAGAATTAAATAGGAAATGTACAATGCTTACAAACATTGCTGCGTTTTTATTACAGATTTTTTTAGTAGAAAGTGCTTTGCTGATGTTAAGAGAGTTTTTATAAACTAATTATAAAGCACTTCTGCAGCCTGTATTATTCATGCTTGTTTGCTTGCTTTTTCCTCCAGTCAACCTCCATGCTTTCCAGTCTTTCCTTTCCATTTTTCCTAAGTCACTTTGCTGCTGGCTCACCAAATGAGGTGCAACAAAGGCAAACAAGCCCCAGCTGTAATGATTATGAGAAGACCTCCAGCTTTTCAGTCCTTTTCTGTTGTGAAATAGCTGATCTGCTCCCCAAGCACTGAACTGTGCTCCATGTCTGTCCTGGGGCCGGCACAGACCTCCCAGGTGCCCACCCAGGCACTGCTGAGCCCCAGAAATGCTACAACCCTCCTGGGGAGCAGCAGCAGAAAGCCTGTGACATTCCTCTGGGTGCTCCCCTCCAGAGGGACACTCAACACAAACAGTTTAGTGACCCATACTGCTGAACACAAAATTGACAACCCCACAGACCCTCATGCCCAGGTCCCAAGAGATTTTTAGTCCTTCCCCACTGAAACATGCTCCAAGGGCATTACAGCAACAGCAGCTTAGAATGGGGAGAAACATGAATAAAAAATTATTTATATGCTCACAGCCCTATCATGAGGCCTCCAAATATATAAACTTGTGCAAGCCTTGCTTCAATGCCTAAGGAGCACTGGCTCCCCATGCCATCTCTGACCTAGCTGGCAGCTTTCTCAGTCTCTCTCTAGAGCTGTGATTTGAAGTAGGTGAGGACTTGCACTCAGCAAAGGCCACTTTCCAGTGCTTGCCAGGACTGGAGAGAGAGGCAAGGCTCTAACCTGAACTCCCCCGATGTTTAATTTGGAGCTATTATTTATAGGCGTTTCCATGGGGCTCATGACTGCAGCTGGCAAACAGCAATGATGGGATTCTCACGAGACCCTGGGAGGTAGGGAGGCAGAGAGGAGCAGTGTCTGCCCCAAGGTCACACAGGAAGTTTGCAGCACAGCCAAGAATAGAAGCCAGTCTTGACTGGAGAGATTATATTATATTGGAGAAACCTGGCCTAGATAAACAGGGAGACAAATAGGTACAGACTGCATGCCAACCCTAAATTTGGGAGTGCCCAGGGCTGACTTGAGCCCTCAAGACCTCTGATCAGGTTGAACCATATGTCACTGTGTCTTGAATGCATCTGCTGAGGAGAGGAAGAGAAACTGCAATTCTAGTGGAATTCAGCAGGTGTTAATGCTCTGCAGGTAGCTGGGGAAGGCCTGTGCTTAGCCACAATGACAGCTAGTAAATGCAATTATTCCCCCTTTGAAAAGGTGCTGGGAGGTTTATTTCTCAGAAATTGTTATAAAAAGCATAAGGTTTTTTGAACATCCTCTAAGAACAGGTAGTTTCTTAGAAATTAAATAGCGGTTGCAGTATAGAAATGGTTAAGAAATGGTGAACCAGCATCTCTGTGCTTGTTGAGCAATCAAGAGGTGCCTAGAATTAATGTCCATTACATGCTAGCTGGCTTAGTCGATTTTTCTGTGTCACCACCCATCTTCATGCTCTTTTGTACGTCACTTTCCAACCAAATCCTTATTTCATGCGTGGTTGCATTGCGAAAGACAAAAAAACTTTTCCATGAAGTTTACACAATCTTGAGCAGCTGCAGACATACCCTTCAAAGGTTAAATTCTTCAAGAAGCTGCTGAGGACTTTTAAATGATTTTTTTTTACAGCCATGATAGCAGAGGCAAGCACTACTGTTGTCTGATGAAACAAGAGCAATGAAGTTTGATCTCAGCTGCCAGCCCTTAATCAGAGTAATTAATTATAAATACACCAGATGAATTGGATTCTCCTTTGACTTGAACTGGTTTTACACATGTGTAACTCATCATTTTAAGGGTAATCACTCCTAATTTATCCTGGTGTGAGAAGAGAATCAGTCCTCATAGCACAGACTCTCACATAGATTTGTGTACAGGACTAAAAAGCCTGTACCACATCCAGCTTTAGCCAACTAAATGTCCTCTGCTCTCAGTGGAAACAGACTTCTCATAACCAGCTTGAGATTGGATTAATTGTTCTTCTGCACTGACAACAGAAGTATTTTAAATCACCTTACTGAATAGACTTGTCTGAACAATGAAGAGATGAATCTGATCTTAATCTGCACCTTTTGGGGCCATTTTTGCCTATGCTGAGGCAAAAGATTCTCAGAGAGCTTGCCCTTGTTTTGCCCTTATGGAAATAATTGACTCTGGCAACAACAGAGAGAAATGGGCTATAATTGCTCTGAATCTGAAGGGATTTCACTGGATTTCAGTGACTAAAATGACAAAAATCCAATGGCAGCAAGGGGGAGAACTAGGTTGGTGTGAGGGGGAGTGGGAGGCAATGACACAAGCAAAACTGCTTAGGATTTTTCAGAAGTTTGTTTTCAATTTGTTGTATCCAATTACGTCTTGTGTAATCACAGAATTGTGGGGGTTTGTAATCATTCTACTGTGCTTTGGATTATTTTCTTATCTCCTCAAAAAATCTGACCAGAATTTCTGAGAAATGAAAAAAATCCAGTTATCCAGTTAAAGGGAAAGAAAAGGAAAAAGGAAAAGAAAAATAGAGAAGGAGAGAAAACAACATTACTAGATTGGAAAACTTCTTTAAAAATGCCTCGAAGACAAAAAAATGGAAACTATAAAGAGCCTCTATTTATATATACTCTTTGGGTTGTTGTGTTCACCCCCTTACGAGCACTGCTGATGGGAAGAGGATTTCAGCAGTTACTGCGGGGGGTGGGGTGGAATAAGGTAGCCAAAATACTTCGTGCAAAGGGAGCAATAAAACGAACCTGCAAAGTGCTCCTGAGGCAAGTTCTGATGCAGGAGGGAATTTCAGCTGCTAGCATGCTGCTGCCCTCCCCTGAGACAGGAGAGCAAAGGCTCCCCCGTGCTTTGCTGTTCATCCCCAGGCTGCCTCCCTCGAGCTGAGTTGCCAGATCGCTGCGGAAAGGCGCGTTGGAGTGGAGAAGTGCTCTCATCTGGGGCATGTCTGGAAAACCGTCCATTATATAAGAAAAGAGATGTGCTAATGTGCACTTCGGGGGTTTTCTGCAGGCTGTTGTTCAGGAGTTACACATGGCTGTTTAATTTTATTTCTGCCTCCAAAACCATCTCTGTAAATTCCTCACTCTTCTATTTTTAGCTACAGGGGTCTTTTGTTGCAAGATGTCTGTGGTGTTCATTGGTGGGGGGAGAATCATGGTGAAATCAAGAATAAAATATATAAAGCATGTTCAGAATAAGCCCCCTTTCCATGGCATTCTGCCTTCTGTTGCTGCTCTAAGGGAACTGAAGCAACTCACAACCCTTTCATACCCCAAAACGCAGGACACTTGAGAAAACGCATTTGCACTTTTCTCCTTCTGCTACAATCCATCTGTGGAAAAAATTAGACTTTGGTTTCTATGTCATTTTACTGTCACCACTCACAGGCACTTGATCACTAGCAGAAAGAAAAAAACAAATATAATAAAAGATAACAACCACAAAAGGAAAATTTACTGCCGAAAAGCAGCAGAGCAGGCAGAAGGCAAGGGCAAATGCTCACTTTGATCTCTTGCAGTGGGGCAACAGATATCCCTTTTCTGATGGGATCCAGTGCCTGACAGGCCAGGCAATAGATGGAGATGAGCTTAGGCCAGGCTGTCCAAATTCTGGGTGCTGATGAGGATTAGGGAACGCTGACATGGCCTGCTGTGCCAGCCCTATTCCCAGAGGAAAGAGCGATGTCCCATCTCACCTCGCTGGTGCAGTATCAGTCATGGCCTTAGACACAACATGAAGTGAAAAGCAAAAGGAAAGAGTAAAAATTGGAATCAGAGCTTGGTAGCTGGACTTTCCACTATCACTCACTTGCACTGGCTTTTTTTCAGCACAAAACTGAAATAAACACCTCGTTAAGCACCAATTGTATAAAGGAGGTTGTAAGAACAGAGCCCTGACCAGCCCACCCTCACCCTCCTGGCTGTCTACATCCCTCATTAATGATGGATGGTCACCCTGGGACTGGCCCACCACAGGACAACTTTCTGACCCCGCATTTTCTCAGACACAGCCTGTTCACAGCCCAGCTCCTGCCTTAGCAGATGCACAAGTGAATAAAGCTCTGCTGCCAAGACTGGCCTGAAGCCTCCACTATTTGGGCATTCCCACAATCTGGCTGTGCCAGCTTGTAGTAAGAGCTGTTTCTGGGGCAAACAGTGCACCAAACCTGGCTGATCCCTCCTTGCTTACTGCGCAGCACAGCATCCTCTACCCCCCTTGTCTCCTCAAAATATGGGCACTTGCAGCTCAATAGGCATCTGAACCAAATGGTGCCAAGTCTGAGCACAGGCAACGCCCGAGGGAGGGCGAGGGCTGTGCCATGTACGTGCCACACCTTGCTGTGCTTTGGCAGGAGCAGTGACCTCCCACATGAGGGAGCTTTGACAGCACTGTCTGGGGGTGTGGGAGGAATTAGCTGCTGGCAGGGGCTGGTTGGTACCCCTGAGGTGAGCTCAGCCCTGCCCAGGACAGCAGGTCAGAGAGGCAGCCACATCAAGATAGAAGAGGAAGACAGAGACAAGGGACTGGGATGCTGCACGAGGCTGGTTGGTACCTTTTCTTCTCAGTGTGCTCTGGGAACAGGGGGATGGGACTGTCCCTGTTTCTCCCACAAACAAGGACCCTGCCACTGCTTTGTTCAGAAAGATTTTCTTTCAAGCAACTCTTTGAGTCACCCTCCCGTTCAGCCGTGGCAGTGTGTCTGCTTTGTCCTGCCAGCTCAGCCATGGAGTGTTTACAAGCCTCCCTCACCCTTCCAGGCTGTGGTTCAGCTCCATTGACACTGAAGGCAACAGACTCCTCTCGGCGTGTGATGAATCAATTACTTCCTCTGACACTCTATTACTATAGCCCTTACATCTCCAGATTGCAGATGAAAAGACAGGCTGAGAAGGGGGACAGGGAAGGGGAGAGGTCTCCTGAGGTCTCCTTCAATTGAGTTGTTGGACATCTGAAGAAATCCCCATCTGCCATATTTAAAGACAGAGAGATGTTTTGCTCCTGAACAGCAGAAAAATCAGAAGGTTTTCACAAAAGAAAGTCTAAGAAATCAAATGGGTCAAAAAACTTGAACAAGACGCAGTGACCATAGATCAATGGTGAGTCAGTCCCCTCTGCTGATGGAGATCCCAGACCTTGGTCCCGCCCATGATTAACAGCCAAACATCGCTAATACCAAAGAGACAGTCATTACACCTTCCTTCTCACTGCAAAATAACAATGTAAATGAAACCTCATAGCAGCACTCACAAAAGAGGAAGGAAGCTGAGCACATGCCTCAAACTCTCGTGCTGCCGGTGGAGGGGGTGGGGGCACTTCTCCTTGTTCTACATCCATCAACAACCCCAGCTCTGAGGTTTCCCTGGAGGTTTCCAACACGTGGAGCACTTCCCATGCAAACACCCTGCATGCAGCAGGGCCTCGGCAGGCACGGGGCTGAGCACAGGGGCTCTCCCACCACCAGTGGGTGAGTACTGCCTGTCTCAGGAAAGCAGAACTCCACCTCAAAATATTCCTCACAGTGTCTTCTGTACTGCTGCAAGAAGGTGGGGGCAGTCACATTACACGAGCAGCCGCCCTGCCAGCTTCCGTGCCATTTGTAACAGAACGAAGTCTTTGGCAGAGGATTTCTGCTGTCAGACCCCACTGCTTCAGGCTCTGCTTCTAGGAATTCATTAAACAATAATACCTCCGTGTTGGATCCAGTGTTACTTTAAAAGCACACCATACAACTGTAGTGTGATTGCTCACCAATGCTCCATGTAGATCGCAAGAAGTCCTTGGGATTAGCAGTGGGATGGGGTGAGAAACCAACAGCAAACCTCTAGGTTATTCACTCTTTTTAATGATCTACTGATCTACTCACTAAGGCAGCACAAGGAAGGCTTTCTATGGTGTGTTTGAACCGATATATCAAAGACAGTTGCTTAAAACATCCTAGCTGTGATTAGTGGACCATGACTGCTATTAACTTATAAGGAATTCCAGGATCACCAGACTGTGGTTTGCAACATATTATTACATTGCCATTCAATGGTGGTGTGCAGCCGCTTGATTTAAAGAAAACGGAGAACATGCCTCAGACTAACCTCCCCCAATTCCTTCAAATATGTTCAGTGCTGAGTTCTGGCCAAAAGCAACCACAAATTTCTTCTGTTTTCCAGTCTGCTCTTTGCAGTCTGTTCTTTTTATTTTGCATTCATATTTAATTGCAGAATTCACACCCAGCCAGAAAAGGCTGAGAATGAAGTGGTCGTCTTCTGCGGCACTCTGACCTGCTCCTGTGTGGTGCTGCTGCTCAGCAGCCTTTGGAGGGGAGTGTGCTTTGCACTGTTGCTATCTAGATGGTTTTATGCCTGCAGATACCCAGATCTCCTTTTCTTTACAACATGGGGAATTTTAAGTGATTCACCAAGGCAGGAACAGTAAATCAATTGCAGGGAAGGGGAAGAATCCAAATCTCACAACTCCCAGAATATTTGCTGGGGAGTCTGCCACTCCCCTGTAACAGCCTGACAATAGGGATTATATCCATTAAAAGGCTGTATGTAGCTAAGTCACGTGGTTGTTCATTAAAAGATTAAATTAGTTCCTAAGTAAATTAAGGTAAAACCTCATGTTACTTTTACTGGGCTTTGCATCTAGTCCTTAACAATAAATGGGTAATTTAAAAAAATATCATTCTGCCACTCCCCTTACATGCACTAAACCTTCTAACTCCTGCATCCAGACCCATGATGCAGAAGAGTGTTGCTAAGCCCACAAAAAAAAGTGACTAAGACTCATAATCCCACAGACCTTTATTTAGGCTCCTGAGACCTGTTTGGGATGAGCTTCTGTGAAGGGTGTTACACCGTGGGCTGGAGCACTGTTACAAAGATAGTCAAGGCCTCAGGCTCTGCTGAAAGCAGGAGCACCTCAACACTGTGGTTATGAGGCATTCCAGTGGGATTGCTCTACTCCTATCTTATGGCATCTGTGCAGAGCAGGGTCTACAAAGATGCAGAGGACTTAGAGCTGGAGTGTAGCTTACAGTTCTTGCTCAAAAAAGGCACATGTTTCTGTCACTTTTAGCTGAATTCTGAACCTTAGTGAGGAGTCACCACAGCCAGCCCTGTGCTTTCTCCCTCTCCAGATGCTGTGAGGTCCTGTTCCTTCCCTTGCTGGACAGAGAGGCTGACTAAGAAGTGAGTTCACCACCACCACAAGCAGTTCCTCCTCAACAGCAGGAAGGAGGGGGAGAGGTCTCTGTCTCTAATCCTATTGTTCCCGGTGTCACCAGCTGGCCCTCAATTTGTCATCATGCCAACAGGAAACAAGGTGCAAAACGAGATCTGACTCCTCTGCACCGGATGTGAGTGAGCTGGCAGGTCAGAGGAGACCCCTCGAGAGTGCATTTGGGGCCACCACCTTCTGTGCAGCCTGGATGGGGCCTGTGCCTCCCGGGAAAGGCTCTGGGGCATGGAGAAGCACAGCCACAGAGCAAGCAGAGGTGGGAAGCAGAGAAGAGGGATGAGAACAACCTCGAGCTGTTAACCCATGTGGCTGCTCTCAGCATCACAGCAAACCCATTCACTGATGTTCCATTTCGGAAAATGATCCCGGCTTGATGGGAATTATGAACCATAGAGTGGATGCTGGATGGAGTTAAAAAACAGCAGAAGCTCATTTGAAGACAACTTGAGCTGCAGTGTCATGTTACCCAGACTGAATTATTTCCTGTACCTTAGAAATGTTGCTTCTGGCTACCCATACCACAAATGTATGAGCAAGCAAATGCCTTCCTTAACATCTCATCTTCGACTTCCCCTCACTGCAAAGTTAAAGCTCGACTCCCCCAGTGCTTCAGGAGATGCAGTCACTTCCCCTCACATCCCAGCAAAGAACCCCTCCAACCCCTGGCATTCTCTAGTGCTCCAAATGTATTTCTCTTTCCTCAGCATTTTGCCAATCACAAGATGAACTGCATTGTTTCTAAAATGTTTACTAATAAGCTAATTATGCACACTTTTCAAAGCATTTACTAATTAGCTGTCCATGATTGCTGCCTTGTCTACTCTTAACCTTCTCTGATGGAAGGATGGCTTCTCACAGTATTATGCTCTTGTCTCAAGGAGATGGCAAGAGAGGCAGACTGAATGCTGCAGCCCCCAGCTGCCTGCCTGGCTGTGGGTACTGTGTCTGGATGCAGCTCTCCCTGCCACCTCAGCTCAAAGGAATTTGAGCCAGTGTCTTTGTGACTCTCTAGGAAGAATGCAGAGCTGTTTTGTTCCAGTATCCAGCTTTTTGGATGCTCAGGAGCTGGCCATGCTGCTATAAGAGGCCTTCACTGGCTGTCCAAGCTGCATGTCCCACCCTTTGTGCTGTGGCACAGGAACACCAGCACGTTGCTGCCAGTGTCCCCTGGCCAGCAGTGCTCTGAGATGAGCACTAGGAGTGTCTCCCTGGCCAAATCTTGGTTCACTCGGCCCTTCAAGCTAGGAGCAGGTTTGTGTCCTCCTGCCATGCCTGCCCTGTACTCAGCACACATCAGGATGCTGCACTTGGTTCAACTCTAATGGCACCATTGTGGCACTTACGGGGTCACAGTGACAACTGCATAAATTTCCTCATGGCAGTGGCCCCAGTTCTGTTTCTGGAAGCCTTCTGGGCTTGACAGTGGGACCCCAAGTCACGAGGAAGAGCCTGAGAGCAGCTCCATTTCCAGTCTGCCATCTCCAGCCTGTTTTGGGAGTCCCTGGCCCCCCGTCTCCAGAATCCCCTGCCAGCATTTGGCGTGTGCCACCAGAGGGGGCTGCGAGCCACGGCAGCAGCACCCCAAGTCCTTCCCAGGCAGGGATCCCACCCACTGCAGCCCAGTTGCAAGCATGTGTTGGAAACGGCTGCAAAAGAATCCACTGGGCACGGTCTGACTACTAGTTGTGCTTTTAAAAACCACTGGTCCTCTGGAGCAGATGTTATGACTCAGCTGGAAGGTCTTCAGCTCGCAGAGGAAGCACGAGAGTGTGCACTGCAGCCTGCAGGGAGTGTGTCCCTGCACTGCCCAGTCTCACCCTCTGCAGGGTCAGCTGAGTGTGGCTGGGGGTGGCCGAGTCAGTAGCCAAACGCAGGAGGGAGCTTTGAGGGGTCCAGAGAAGATCAGCAGCGGGAGGGTGGCACAAATGGAAAAGGTGGTTGGTCATAAATGCAATGACTCACTCATAGCTGAGGTTTTGCACTTGGATTTTCCAAGCAAGCAGAGCAGACAGAACAGCAAAATGGCAATTAAGGAGTGAACAGCTCAGCTACATGAGTGCACAAGCTGAGGGTTGGCCATCCCTGTTGCCTATTGCAAATGGTTCAGGTCACTCCTGGGATCCCAAATCAGCCTTGGCATGCACAAGACTGCCCAGCAACACCCATACCACACCCAAGTGGAAACATTTCCCCACATCAGCAGCCTGCTCTTTTCCACTGGATGCCACTTCCCTGTTCAGTGGGCAGATAGCAGTGACATGGGCTGCACTCGCAGCACGGACGGGCACAAACAGCCAGGCCCTAGGATGATCATTTCCCTATAGTTCCACAGATCTTTTATCAGAGCATCAAACTTCCCTTTTGGCTCTGTCATTACTGCTGAGGCCCCACAGCTGCAGGACAGCACAAACAATGGCCTGAGCCTTTGTACTCCCTGTCACAGCATGCCCACCCCTCCCTGCCACAGGGATCCCTGCTGGTGCACAACATCCACAACAGCAGGAGGAGGACAATTTTCTTAACCTAGCATGCTCCCAAAGCAAGACACTTCCTTGGAGCACAGATACAAAACTGCGAGAGATGTTCTGAGGCTTCAATTACATCAAATTATTCCTTTCATGATGCTGGTGATAGAGCACTGTTACTTCTTAATGCAGCTGGACACAACTGAAAAATAAAAGCCTAGATGTGGCTCCAGAAAACAATAGCAACGAGCAGCACAGAGCAGCCATCCCTGGCTGCCACCTCGGGCATCCATGCCTGGCTGATGCTCCCACCCTCCAGGCTGCCAAAGCTGTTTTCTGCAGCCAGCTCTTGCTCTGGCATCTAGGCAGCACCAGGTTTGTAAGCCCCTTCCAGCCAGCCGCTGGCCAAGGGGAAATCACTGACCTTTCCTCAGAAGTCCCCAGGGTGCCAGGCACCATACAAAACACAGGTGGAAATGCCTCCTGTCCCAAAGGGAAATCTAAAGCAGATACAAGGAAGGCACAAAAGGACACAGTAAAACTAAAAAAGACTTTTGGAGATATTTTTTGCAGGCTTTCGAATGGGTTTTAGGAATGTAAATGTTATGCTTTATGAGGGAGAAACTATAGCCTAATAAGGTAAAATGAAATGTTGAAAGAAGAAGCAACAGAGGGAGGGGTAATGGTGTTTACCTCTGGCAGCTGGAAGCACAGGCTGGCCCCATTGTTGCTCCAGTATCTGCCAGGTAGCAATACCAGAGCAGGGACCTTGTCTGCCCAGAGATCGAGTGCCCCAATGGAGTCCATCTGCCTGTCACCTTGATGTGAATGTGCTCTATATTAATGATGAGATGTCAAAAGGAGGGCTCTGCCCTGAGACTGTCTTTGATGCTGATCTCCTGTTCCTGTTAATGTTCACACCTGCAGCTGCAATGAGGTCTTTGCTTCTTCATAAAAAAACCTCTGACATTCAGATTAAATTTATCACTAGATGGTCACCTATTATTAACATATTGTAATGTAATGTAACTATTAATGCTTGAGCTTTACACAGTGTCCATATTTGCCTCCTGGCCAGAAACTTAAAAAACCTCACTCCTATCCATTTCTTTCAGGCCATGTTTATCGTGCACTGTTTTCATTGTTCTGTTACGCTTCCTCTCAAGTGCTGTCCATGAAGCTCTTTCAAACCCCGCTGTACTCAGTACTGGCTCAAGGGAGCAGGCACCCTAAGTCAGCTTGGCTCTCAGCTCACAGTTGTGGCCACCAAAAGCTTAAGTGCACAGTAGATAAATTGTGTTTCACTTTATTAAAGTGCACGTACATGTAGAAAGGGAAATAGTGAGACCACACAGCAGCCACTCAGGAGATTGCCACAGTAAAGGAGAAAGCAGCAGAGGGATAACCAACACCCCCAGTGCTCAGGCAGTTCTACTGCACACAGCACCTGCAGCTTGGGACCAGACAGTGCTCTCTCATCGGCACCAAAACATGGCAAAAGTTGTGCAAGATGCTCAGAGCTAAAACTGACATTTTCCTACGACCGGAGGAAAAGCCTGGTGCCCATGGGGATTTTCACCTCTCTGATCAGCCTGATTTTTCTTGCCTGAGATCTTGAAGAGGTAAAAGCTGGGGTCCCTCCTGCCCAGTTTAATCCCTGCCCTGCACACAACGCTGTTCTGGCCAATACGCATGGCGTGCATGTACTCTTCAGACTGCAAACCTGGGCTTGTACAGCTTTTATCACTGAATTTGGGGCAACTGCATTAGCTATGAGGAGACTGTGCAGTTCAGCCTGTGCAAGCAACAATAAAATCTGATAGCAACCGTCATTCTCACATCCACTGCAAGGCCTTGTTGTGCTCATCTATGCCCACATTAAGCCTTTCTGTGCCTTCTCCCTTCTTTATACACAGCCCTGATCCTGCAAAGCGCTAAACACCCTGCACACACGGTGACTTCAGGGAGAGTTCATGGTGTTCAAAGCCTTATTAGCCCAGGCTTTATCTGTAGGGGGTGACAAGATCCCCAATGACATCAATCAGCACACCTTCATTAGAGTTAGAGGAGCTATGCTGATTTATCATAGCTGAGGATCCAGCTCTGCACTTCATAACCTTCAGTACATCATCAAACCCATGCTGAATTCTTTGTTCTCCACAGGACTGATTCTGCAGCCCCATAAATGCCTCCCCTGTTCCTTTGTCCTTTCTTACAAACAGAATTTCCCTCTCCATATGCAACCCCTTTTTAATCAACAGGACCAGTGTATCTAGCAGGACTGCTGTGTCAGGCCTGTTTTAGGAGACCCCAAGCTCCTTCACGCCCAGGCATCCTCTAGCTGGCTGTGGATTCCAGATAAAATCCACAAGTTTATATGTCTGCTGAGACCATGTTATTAACTCAGCCTTTTATGGTGCCCTTCGATGCCATTAATTATTCTTTACTAGTTGTTAAGTGTTTTTCCCAGGCATCTAGTTTCTGAGTCCTTTCTTAGAAGAAAAAGGAAAAGAAAAAGCAAAACAAATCACCCCCTCAGTTTACCAAACACAGCAGAAAAAGCACTGTGGGAAGTCAGATCCAGCCCAAACAGCTCAGACCACCACTCCTTCAGCCTCACATGGCCCGAACCTGTGTCTCCAGGCACAGGGCTCTCTGCCACACCTCTGCCTAGTTACACATCAGGAAATTGCTCTGCTCTCCCAGCTCGGTTTAAAAGAACAGTGAGGCCACCTTGACACAGAAAAACAAGCGACCTTTTAACCAAAGTCAAGCTCGGGTTGAAAGCCAGCTGGGTCTTGCTTTCAGGTGGTATCAGGCCAAGGTAAGAACTACCAGTTCACTGCAGAGTAGGCTTATCCTACATGTCCAAAGCAGCATCTTACCACCTCACAGGCAACTCTTGCTCCTGAAAGGCAAGGAGATGCAGCACTGTGGGGGCTCAGGGTGATGCTTCATTTCAAGTGCAAGGAAGCACGAGACCCATTCCAGAAGGCAAAAGCAGGAAGAGGAGGTAACTATGCACTAGAGAGGAAGAGGAAGGCTCTTACTTGCAGTCATGTTTTTCAATTTCAAAGTGAGGGTTGAAGTTGAGGATAATCTTCTGGCTGGATTCAGGGGCGTAGATGACCCATTCACAGTTCTGGTGGGAGGGGTAGTCATTGGGGTACCCTGGGGAGGTGATGTACCCGGCATCCTTGGAGTTCAGGCGACCCCCGCATTGCTGAGCTGCAGAGACACAGAAGGGAACAAGGCATTGAAACATGTTCTGGGCATCAGGTGTGCACAGCAGGTCTCCCTGGGCCACTGATAAGGGTGGTCTGATAAAGACCATTCTCCAGGCCACTGACATCCCTTTGGTACTCAATATTTGATATTAATCTCTGGGCAAGGAGAACTATTCTGCAGAACAAACATACTCCTTTCCCCTCCATCCTCTGCCACACTCACATACCACATTTCACACAGACCAGAAAAGAGAAATGAATGCTCTTGCCAAGGCAATTACAGAGCCATAAAGTAAGAGACAGATTGATATCAGATCATCTGGAGCTGCCTCATTTTATCCCTTCTTTTGCCTCCTTTGCAAGCTGCTCTGTGTCAGTCTCCCACAGCTGCCTCAGGAGACACCAGAATTTGGACACTACAAATTCAATCCAACTGCAGGAGGGCAGAAAGCTGTGCTGTTTCCAGGGAAGGAAACTGAGACACATCAGGGATGTGAGTGAGCCCAGGCCCACCCACACTGTGTGGCAGAGCCAAGGACAGCACCTGCCCTTCCTGGCCCTACCCTGCAGCCCCATGAAAGACCCTCTGCTTGCTGTGCTCTCTGTCCCCAGCCCGCCTGCCCCAAACAACACATCTCAGCAGCCTTGCAAGCTAACCCATCCACTGGAGCTGCAGACACAGATAATCAGCAGTGGTGGTTTTGTGGGACTAGCCCACAAATGGCTGGCAATGGCTGCGTGGTAAGCAGAGGAAGCTCTCTCAGCTTTGGGCTAGAACAGGCCCTAGAGGGTGATTTCATAATCAAAAAAACATTTAATCTCCTGAATGCTGCAAATCAAATTTATTATTGCATTACTTGCTGGGAGGAAAATCTGCATCACAGGGTCACTTGATAATGCGCTACAGATCCCAAAGTTCCTTTCTCCATGGAGCCCCCATTATGTGTGTCCTGCTGCCCCTACTCCCCTGCCACCCCCTTCTACCAGCACCCAGGCCCACAGGCTGGAACAGCTGCCCCCAGAAGACAGCATTGCCTCTTCACACCCAGCAAAATACACAAACCCCACCAAAATGGGCAAAACCCAACAAAACCCTAAGCCCCTCCATAGGCTGGCAGGCATACGGGGTGACCCTGGGTCCCACACCGTGGGAAGTCCTCCTCCCTGACAATAAGTGGGGTACAGTGTGGGATGCAAAACCTCGTGGGTTGCTCCCACCGTCAGGTTATCCCCACAGCCCTGGAGGAGCCTGGACATGCAGGAAGGTGTGAATGGGTTTTGCAAGGCCCACATGTGCACACCCTGATATGGGGCTGCAGCACATCCCACAAGGGAGGCAAGGCACAGAGAAACATCACCCTTGGTACAGGAGAGTAACCACACATGCCAGCAGCTCTGAGAGCCAAGGGTTTCCACAGTATTCCCCACTGCCTGGGTCCTGAGGGATGTTCCTCTCCCTCCACACAGCACTCACTGCAAAGCCCCAGGACCACCCAGGAGAAGCAAAGCAGTGCAGATTGTGTGGCCTCAGCCCCATGCTGCGGGTCTGGCTCTGTTCCTCTGCCACAGGGTCCACCAGGTCCCAGGGGTGTCCCCTGCCAGGCTGTCACGAGTCCACCAGCTCTCAGTGGGGATGTCCCAGCCTGTGTTCAAACTGGCCTCTTGCCAGAGCCAAGGCGAGCAGCAGGAGTCAGGCAGGACCCCTCAGCAGTAATGCTTCCTGGAAAAAAAGCACTTTGAATAAACAACCTGCTGCCTGCACGCTGCTCGCAGAAAATGCACGTGGTCCTGTGCAAAAACAAGGGCAACGGGAGTGCCCTTCGTGGGCCAGCGAGGCTTCCTTTGCCATGAAAAAACACTCCGTTTCCCCCGTGTTTTTCATGCCCTCTAACACATTCATTCGTCAAAATAACTTTCTTCGCACACACCCAAAGGCAGATCTGCAGCCTTCCCTTTTTCTTAAAATAATCCTGTAAGTATCCTGAAAAATACGAGGGGAAAAAACACAGCACTGCCACGAAGAGCTGAGAATACCAAAAAACATCTGGTTTTGCTCCACAGGAGAGATTGCTCAACACACAAACATTTACAAACCTACATTCTTGCACAAATATCTTCTCTCAGGAAGGCATATTTGCCCACACATGGGTTTATGTGGGTTTGGAGAAAGGGAGAGAAAGAGACATTCACGTGGAAAGAAGAAATTCACGGACTTGTTGACATCAATGTACAAATAGATGTGTAATTCACACTTCACTCATGTACGCACTTTCACACCTTCTCATAAAAATTCACACCTCGTTTGCACACATGTCCACCCCCTCCAGCAAAGAAAAATATTCAAGCTGCAGATTATTTTTCTTGGAAAGGGCAAAGTCTCGAAACAATGAAAATACAGTCAATCCTTCCACACCTCGTCATCCCCTCCCTGTCTCTCCAGCTTTCACACACATGCTACCCGCTAGGCTGATACCACCAACATCTCCCACCACTCAGACGCTGCTCGCCCCTTACTCACGCCGGATACCGTGAACACCCCGGGAGCCCTTGCAACTCAACCACTTGGAGGGGAACTGTCATGTGAACAGAGGTGTCAGCCTCCAGCTTGCTCCAGCTCTTCACCAACACATGAACTTGGAAGCAGAAATGCAGTTGTACCCTGACTTTGAAACTTCTCCCTTGCCCTGCGAGCCCATCGCAGTTTGGTGGGACTGGCTAAGGAAAGTCCTAGGCTTGATCCTAATTTCAGGTCAGCTTGGTGTCCAAATCAGACTGTTGGTGGCAGTGAGGACAGCCTGAGTGAGAGGGGCTGCAGCCCAGCTCTCTGCAACTGAGGTCTCTCCAGCAAAACAGGACAAGCAGGTGAGCCCCCCAAGTGAACAAGTGCACCAGCCACATCCCTCAGGTGTTCAGATACCACCATCTTCCTGGAGCAGTGAAAGCCTCCCACCTGCAGAAAAGCTTATCTGTGTCTCTCAGAGGAACATATTTTGTCCTCTCATTCACTTCTCTCCAAGAAGGTCAGAGAAGCAAAGGGGGCTGCTTCTGTACAGCATTGCCTTGCCCACATGGTGGGCAATAGTATGCCAGGGAACTCGAGGCTTCTTAGAGTTATGTGAAGAGGCAAAATGACTTTAATGTCTCTGTAATTGTTCTGTTGGGCTTTTTCTCTTTTGACTCACAGGTATCCAGCAGGTGAACGCCTGCAATAACAACAAAAAAATCTGTCACCATGCCCACAGATGGGCAAAGAGTTTGACTCAGCAGTCATGCCAACTGCCTTTCTATATAAAATATAGCCTGTTTTGTACATGGTAGAGGCCCGAGCTTTAATGCAGATGGATTCTTACAAACTGATGCATTGCATCTGTGCAAAAGAAAAGGTTAGTGGCATGGCTACTGCTCAGTCTGTATGCATTGGAAACAAGATGTGCTCCATAGCTAATGGGCTTCAGCAGCTTTTGCCAGGCCTGAATTCACTTAATAAAATTAAAATTAAATTCTGAAGTACAAGCCAAGTCTGCCAGGTGCGTGGGACATCCCATTGCTCAGTAAGCAAAATGTAGGCGTTGAAAGCAAACTGCTGGGGCCCCTGCCAGCCCACATGATAGAGGGGCCAGTGGAGTGCTGGGCCAACAACAAGGCCATGGGAGAGCAGCAGGGCTCCTCAAGGGAGGCTGGGGAGGTCAATACTCCCTGGCAGTGTTGGAGTGGACTATGATCAGGTTGGGAAATCTGCAGACCCCCCTTTTCACGAAGGCTTACAATAACATAAATTATCCCTGCAACCTCCTCCATGCAGGGCCACCCCAACAGGGGAACTACACCAGAGGATGACAACCAAAGCCACAGGGATAGGGAAAAGAAGAAGGAGAAGGTCATGAGGTGCAAACTCCTGCAAATGCTGCATTGTACAGTGCACAGCTCTGAAGTTTCCCCATGGAGATGGGTATCAGCAGCTGAGTTCCTCACCCTTGCCAAGGGGCAGACACCTCTTTTTCTGCCCTGACCTATTGGACACACCCAGGCTGATGAAGCCTCCTCCTGCTTCCTCCAGGCCACAACAAGCAATCATCACTCAGAGAGCCCAAAAATAACAGCCAGACCCCAGGAACCTTCACCCACACTTGGGGTTTTTCAGCTCTGCAGCTCATCAGGCGCATGCTGAAACCTTAGGCTGGGATCAGGGCATTCTCCTACTTGAATTTCCTGGCGATTAAACCCCTCTGGATTTCCCGCACCCCAGGAGAGCAGGGCTCACTGTTATTGTTGGATCTTCCACACAGAAACTAAAGCCAACTCTGCCTGTAACAAAAATAATCATCACCAGAGAGGCCCGTTTCACAACAAATACACATACTACAGCCTCTCAGAGCTTGTGGTGTCCAGCACAAAACTACCACGTGTTTTGATCTGCTGAGCTCAGTTTATTTTTGGGAGATTATCCAGGGCTGTACACAAAATTTAAGGTGTTCTGGATGCCATAGAAGCAGTAGCAGCATCACTATCTATGCTGCTTGAAAAGAGCAGCCTTTGAGGACAGCAAAGGAACAGGGGAGAGAGAGGTGAGAGTTCCACAGCAGGCAGATGCACTGCCTAGCCTTGCCCCTTCTCTTCCTGGCCTAAAGGTCCTCCAGCCCAACTTCATGCTCTCATTCAACCACTGCAGATTTCCACATCCCAGGACTGAGCACTGGGCAGATGAGATTTGCCCTGCCAGCCCTCTGACAGCACAGTGAAATAGAGGAGCTGGCATACATGACCCACTTCTCTCAGAGCTGCAGAACCTGGCTCAAGCCCTTGCGCAGGAAACCCATGTTTCAGTTCTGTTAATTACGCAGCTCTTCAAAGATGAGAGTTTTCAAGGTCCATGTGTGTCCAAGCACTTTGCCAAACCCTGATATGGAGGGGACAAAGAGATCTCTTCTGCCAAGGATTCATTACCATTAAGGCTCATCCTGCCTCATCCCCCAAATGCTCTGGCCATGGCTGGGCACAGAACACGTGGCAGGGGCTCTCACCCCAAACCACAAGGCACAACTTCCACAGGAGGCAGGAGCACCCTCAGACTTAAATCATACAGTTCAGCCCTTGGCCAAGGAGAGATACAGAGTGCAGAGGAAGTTAATAAGATTAGATGTTTTATCCCCAGTAGCATAGATCATTTTAGCAGAAGCGTGTTTGCTTTGGATTGCAAGATAAAGCTTCAAAGGCTTCCTGAACAAATTAATGGACAAACACACCCAAACAACACAAGGCTCTTACATGCACTTTTCATTCCAGGGCACTACCTACATCCACATCTTGATATTTCACACAAGCAGGGAAAGTCCCCTGAACATTTCACTGAGGACTTTTAACTAAAATTTCACTTAAAAGCAGAGGCAGAGCGAAGTAGAATTTAAAGACTGCTTTTGTGATTTGAACTAGGATTTTGTTCAATTCAAAGTGTCTCAAGCCTGTCATGAGACAAGCTCATAAAACACTGTCTGGGCTTAAGCAAGAAAGGAACGCGCCAATCCATCAGTTGAGGAATGCAGCCATTTGACTGCTTCCTAAGGCAACTGGGAAGAGATGCAATATATTCATTTTATAGCACTGGACAGCAAAGAAAGGGGAACACCGGAAAGCTCAGCAAATGGAACATTTTAGCTGTGAGCCTTTGCAAAAAGAGATCACTTCAAATTATTTTTAAATAAGAAGGGAATGTTGGAGGGAGGAAGTGAGAGGAGATTTGGAGACTTCTGATACCTGCACTTTTTCCCCCGTGTTAATCCACAAAAGAATTAAGTAGAAACCTTGAAATAGAGACCTACTCAAGCTTCACCATGGAAAATTAGAGGGCCAAATCCTGCATGCAAATCCAGGTAATTTGCTTTGAAATCACTGGAGTAAAGTTGATTTCTACCCCTGGGGCTGTGGGTAGCCGCCTTTTAGGGGCTAACATTGCTTTGTACCACTTGAGCCAGTGACAAGCTTGACCTTTAAATGTCCATCCTGTCCAACCCCTCTCTGACATCGTTGATAAGATTTTATATCCTGTTTATCCACCTTCACTAACTTTATTTTTTGTCATCTTATATCAGAGGCAAATGCAATTCCAACAGGGTAACCAACTTAATAATGTTAGTCTTTCTATAGAGATACGTGTACACACAATTCTCCCAGCTTGCCTGCAAATGTAATCTGTGGGTCTGGAATTACAACTCCTGGCTGCTCCAGTAATCAGCCTGGAGAGCTTGAGAGAGTGTGTGTACACATGTAAGGAGGCAGAATACTGCATTTTGAACTTGGGAAAATCATGACTGCCTCTCTGTTAGGCACCCATGGGCTTGAAATCTCATGGAAACACACAGCCATCTCCCAGGAATAGGTGCCAGCTTTAGAAGACCCTCAAGCTGCAGGTCAGGCAGCTTCTGAGTAAAACTCCCCAGTGCTGCAGGCAGGGAAACAGATTTGGGGAAGCTTGAAGCTTCCTGCATGGCAGCCTGCCACCCTACCTATGGGCTACGTGAGGAAAAAACATGGTGCTGTCAGTAACAAACTCGTTCAAGGGCCATGGAGACATGAGACATTTCCAGTTGTACACATGGAAAAAAAAGATTCCTCTAGGATTCCTCTCTAAAGAGCTTCAGGCCTGATGAAAGGTGTTCAATGCCTCTGAAATACTAATTAGTATTATTATTACAGAAATTCCAACAAGAAAAAAAAAAAGCTTATCTCATCTTTCATCTCCCCCCACACCCTCCCAGCTTCCTCACACCTTTTGAACTCATCTGTCAGGGTCCATTCTGAAACTGAATCCCGGTTTTCCCCATCAGGCAGTGGCAGTTTACCCTCGTCTCTTCCACAGCAGCTGGCAGAGCCTCTCAATCTCACAACACCCCCGGCTTGGCCATCCCTCCCAGGGGCCCTGTTGGAGCCTCAGAGCACAATGCAATGCCTTGGCTGCAGACAGCCCCACAGATGGGACGGGAGGGAAGCAGCACCTCCCGAGCCACTCAGAGAGAGCCGCGGGTCCCCCCCATGCACGCTGCCCAGCAGAGGCGGCTTCAGCCTCTGACAGCTTGCTCAAATCCAGCTGCTGCTGAGCCTCACCACTAGCACCGAAGTTATTGCACATTCTGCTGAGCGTCTTAAACACATTGTTACCTGCTGAGCACATATTCAGCAGTCAGAGAGGAAAGCAGCAGCGAGCTTGGGGTGTGCATGAAGGTGAAAGTTGTCAAGGGGCTCTGAGTGCGTGAGGGACAGCACAGGGAAGGGACAGATGCTGAGGTGTGCGTGTGTGACAGGCAGCAAGGCAGTCCCCCATGACTGGAGTGGCACTCTGTGTGTAAGAGAAAAAGTAGAGATCTGTGTGCCTGTGAAGAGAGAGGAGGAACCAGGGAGATTATAACTGTGTGTGTGTCTACATGCACATGGGGTTTTCCTCCCTCCTCCTTCTACATGCATCCCTTTAAAAAAAAGGGGGGATTCAAAGGAGTCTTTCAATAAAAAGTAAGCAGAGCAAAAGGACAGAATCTCTTTGGCATCTTCCTAGAAGTGACTTAGAGAAGGGCAAGCGTTCAAGCCCTACACAATCAACACTTCATAGCTAGGGGTGACCCACCAGAACAGCTGGGCAGATGTCTCAAATGCACAGGGATAAATGAGGGCAGGTTTCAAAGACCTGGCACCTGGCACTTTATCTCAAGAGCCCGTTTTCTTTGACTCATCAAGTATGAAGAGAGGGGAAGAAGCAGTCAGACAGAAAGTCCCTACAGCTATCCACCCCTGCAAGTTACACTTCAGGCTATTCTGCATGCCCACTTGTTGCTTGTACCCCTTTTCCCAAACTGCCTGGGAAGAGGTCGCCCCACCAAGGCTGCGGCTGGAGCCCCAGCCTCCCGGCATTGCTCTAGCTGTCCTCCCTGATTCACGGGCACCACTTGCACATAGAAAGGGTTACAGATCCAAGTTGTGATTTCGAGTGTTTGGCCCCCTGCCTGCTGACCTCGTGCTGACAAACCTCTCCTCCGTGTCTGTGGTTGTGTCTTTTCACTGCACAGGCATCAAGCCTGGCTCAGGATCTGGCCTTCTGAGACTGCGCTTTGGCTCAGGCAGGGAGCAGGCTGACCCTTTGATTCTGAGTGTGATTAAACCCATGCTACTGTAGCGCTAAGCCGTGTGCAACACTGTTAGCAACAGCCCTGATTTATGTTGTTGCTAGTATTGCGGTTTCCACCAGGGTGTAGACAGGGATTTCGAAAATAGCCCAGCTACCTCTTTGTCTATGTGAGTGTATTATAATTTGAAATGTGTCAAAGGGCTGTTACAGAGTGAGGATGGAGCTGGAAACCCCACTTCTGCCCCCACCCCCTGTGCTGACACCATCAGCCCCGGCTTGGGTGTGTGCAAGCACATCAGCTCTCCACACTTCCCGGATTAGACAACTGTATTCCCAAGACCCCATGGGGGCACGGTGGTGGTGACTTCACCACACAATGGAGAACAAGTTTAACAGCTTCCAGTTTGCTCTCAGGCTGCTGCAATCTGCCCCCACCACCGTGGCTAAATGACAACTTTTTTTCTATTTCGATTTCAGATAGGATCACGGGTCTCAGATGTAGACAATTTATTTTCCTAGCACAGCTGGTCTGTCAGAGGTCATATAATTTGGCAGCAATCCCAGTGCTTAAAAATTAATTTTTCCTTATTAATACAACTGGGGATCCCACAGGATAGGATCCCAGCCTTATCTGAACCTGACAGCTTCCTAAACCCCATGAAGGATGCTTTCTCCTCTCAAGCTATCTGCAGTACAAGGCCACCATGTCCTGGTGCCTGGCAGCACTGGAGGTTTCTGCTAGAAAACCAACCCACCCCCTGCCTGGACCGGCTGCTGGGACGGGAAGCACTGCCTACTTCAGCCCAGCAAAGTGGGGTTCTTTCTCTTTTTAACCTTCTAAATCCACGCACAAGATACCAAACACAGAGAAGATAGTGGGAAGAAGGATGGGGAGGCAAAAGGAGCAAGGCAGGGAGATGGGAAGTGCCTCCATAGAGCCCTCTGGGACCAATATGCATGCCTGTCACTCCAGGCAGCACACACCATGATTTTCTGTAGCAGTAAAACTAGGAAAACAAAATGCAGCATCCTAACCTGGGTCAGAGCCCCCCACCGAGCTTGTATCAGTGGTTTTCAGTGGTGCTCTGACAACTATCTGATTCCGAGTCTAAAAAAGCTTTTGTTTCCAGTGAGAGCTGAGTTAACAGCACACGGGCATAAGGCACTACACTCAGCGCTTGTGTGGGTGTGTGTATGTGTTTGCATGTGTGGCCGTGCGCTTGCTTGGCAGCAATTTGTTTTGGTCCCACTCCCCACCTTGCTACATCTTCTAAGTCACTACTAAAAATAATAGCTTTTAAGTAAACTATTCGGAAAGCTTCAGAGTGAGCTTTGCTCTGAGCTGCATAAACATGATCAGAATGGCTCGGTACTCGGGTCACTCAAATCTGTTACTTTCTTACTTTATTGCTTTTTACGGGAATATGAAAAACACACAGCCATCCAACCTTCAGATTTATCTTCGCGGGTCTCCCACCCACTCTCCTCCATGGTTATCTCAGGGTTTGCTTGGCTACATACAAATTGGCAGCTGCACTGTTTATCTCTTACTGTAGAAATATTGCACGAGGTTTTTTTCCATGTGGATTATCATATTATTGTCTATTAAAAACGTCTCCCCTCTCTACTAACCTCCCTTAGGGAACCTAAAGAGGGACTTTCATAATGGGGGAAGGCTTTCAGATACACCAGACTGAAACATAAATCCATCTACCTCTGGCATGTTTTCCTTACTAGGCTGGCTAATTTACTGGAGCTGAGTGTAGCCTGATCGAGGTTTGCATCCCATTACCCCGTACCTCTGCTCGCTATTCTGGCAATAAAGTCATTTGACCGGATTTGCAGCCACACATCATCATCATCATCATCCCGGCAAACCACCGCTGGTGTCGGCCACAGAGAGACAACTTCCTTGCTGGCTCCAGCACCATGTGATGCTCAGCTTAGCC
The DNA here is from genome assembly GCA_025920805.1 of Petroica traversi. Lineage (NCBI taxonomy): Eukaryota > Metazoa > Chordata > Aves > Passeriformes > Petroicidae > Petroica > Petroica traversi. The sequence continues at coordinate 3,491,147 of JAHLSL010000093.1, forward strand.
GGGAAAACCCCGCATTCAAACAAACACTGCTTACAGCGACTGAACGGCCTGAGAGACACGGTTTGCTCACAGACCTCTCCCTAGCTGACAGTCCTGCTGCCGAACTCACGCCAGGATGGGAGGAGGTGCACGCATGGACACGGGCACACACTCGGGCTCAGCGGCAATCAGGCTGGCCAGTGCACCCTCAGGAGCCAGCCTCAGGTTACAGCCCGATCAGAGCACAAAACCTACTCCAGATCAGACACTGCTCCCGCAACAGGGATCATCTGAAAAGACTATAACACTCAGCAAGGGCCTCCTAGGACACTGCCCTTTCTCTTCATCCCATTAAGTGCCTATTCGTTTTCCTGCTTGAACAAAAGATGGGATTTTTTTTTCCTTTCCTTTATAACCGTAAGGAAGGAGATGATGCCAACCGGCAACCGAATGTTTATCAGCAATGTCTGTGCTTCGCACTGCCAAAGAGAGGGATTTTCTCAGGCAGCAGAGACTCTCTCACTTCCCCCTTTCAAGGGGAAGCTGGGTGGCCACAGAACTCCGGGATAGAAGAAGGCAGAACGCACTCTGCCATCATCTAACGCTGCTCGGGTCAGACCGCAGCCCAGGGCCCTGAGCCATGTCCCGAGGCCCCGACTAACGGGAAGGCAAACCCACAGCTCAGCAGCTGCGGGCTTGGCACTCCCGTCCTGCCAGGCAGCTCCTGAGCGCAGAGGGAGCCCGGAGAGAGCCCTGGACGGCATATCCTTTTCTTCAGAGACTATTCCAGGTCGGGACCCTGCTGCCCCCATTATCGAGACTCAAAGGCACGGCCGAGGAGCGCAGGGCCCAGCCTCAGCCTGCCCCACTCCTGTCCCCATGCCGAAGCAACGCAAAGACGGCTTTCATCCCAGCACCTCCTGACAGTCCAGCCTAGCTCTCCAGCGAGGAACAGAAAAACACATTCGCGTCCCAATACCTGCCATGAGCCCGCCTTGTCCCGGGACAGCGCGGCGTTCGCAAAGTGCGTGCAGGTCCCGCACGTACCGCGGGCAGCCTTTCCTGAGGGTGCCGCCGCCGCTGCTTCGCCGGCTCCCAGCCCTGCACGGCCCCGGCTGCTGCTCCCGCCAGATGATTTTAATTTCTCACCTAAAGTTTCCCGAGGCTGCAACGGGCGCGGAGCCGCGGGCACTCGGACGCGGTGTCCGGCATGCGGTTGGTCCCTACCGCTTGCCCTCCCTGCCCCGCAGCTCCCCAAAAAGCCAGCACGCAACTTTCCAATGCGGCTCCATCCCCTCGCCCCTTCACGCCGGGCGTTGGGAGCCGCTGCGCTCCTTGCCGGGGGTGCGCCATCCCCGCCCCGCCACACGCGTGAGCCCCTCCAAAACCCGCGCTGCGAAAGCTGCGTGGCGCGGCCGATCGCTCATGCACTCCCTAAATTTATTCCCACGCAAAGCATCTATGCGCGACGCCGGGACCGCGCCCGGGAGCCCGAAAGTTGGGCGGACGGGGACATCCCTCATCCCTGAGAGCGCCTTACCTGTCTCCGCCGTGCCTCCGGAGCCGGGCAAGCACAGCCCTAGAAATCCCCAGGCGAGAAGAAACGTATCCATCCTCCGGAGCAAATTATAAAAGAAACCCACGAAACCCACAACACAAGACCCGAGGCTGCGGGGCCGGGCTTCGCC
>JAHLSL010000093.1:3497813-3510938 GCA_025920805.1 Petroica traversi
GGATGGGGGAGCATCAGGACAAGGATTGTCCCTGCTCGTGGGCTTCCGCCGCTGCCGGCCGAGACCCAGAAGCGCCGAGGCTCGGCCAGAGCCGCCTGCCAGAGCGGGGAGCGGCGGTGGGAAGCGCACGCTGCCTCGCTCCTGGCACCCACGTTGCGGTGCAAAGGCTGCTACAAGGGACAGACGCAAACCCCTGCGGGACTGCACCGCGGTTGGCTTCCACGCACCAAGCCCGTTTTGTCCGAGACGCTTTTAAAAAACACAATCGGAGAGTGGCGTTGACATAGTGATCCTCACAGCGCTCGGAAAGTTTGTTCGCCTTTGCCCTGTGAGGGTGGGGAGTCTCCGTCCGAGCTGGAGCTGCTGGGACCGTGCGTTTACCTGTTGCTTATTTTCACAGCCCACGACAGGCTGAAAAACTGGTATCTGGCAAACTGGGGCTAACTCACACCTCCATGCTTTTTGAGAGGTGAAATTTTAAAGCAAGCTAAATGAGCCCTAAATCCCTGCACCAAAATGCTATTTAAAGACAAGTCCTTTATGTTGTTGATGAGTCCCTAAATTTTAGATTCCAACTTCCAAATAAACAGTTGACAAAACGATTAAAGCTATGTTATCTCAATTTTTTAAAGTTGGTAATTAGTGAAGCGATACTGGCATGTGGCAGAAGTGAGATACATCATTGTGTGGGTGAGAGGGAAAGTAAGAACGTTTCACTGGTATTCATTTAGGGTGATGAGACTAATTATTTTGTACTCTGCTGTCTATCAGTTACGAGTAGCATTACCAGCTCACGTCAATGAAATCACGATGCCAACCTGTTTAAGCACATTCACACAACACAAACGCTTAGAGTTCCTCTGAGGCCAGGGGAAGTTCATTGACAGCAACAGATTTGGCCTGACAGATAGATCTGATATTTCAGCCGTTACCCTGAGGGCTGCAGCATCTCTCTTCCTTCTGTGTGTTTTGATACCTGATTTTGCATCTTCTGTGTCTCAAACGTGCTCCAAAACCCGCCGAAGTCAATGCAAAGCCAGTGGCAACAGAGTCTACTGCCTTATTTATTGTCTTTTGATGTGGAATTATGCAACTATTATTTACTACTTGCTTATAGTTCGACTACTATCAAGCTAGCGAAGTGTGATTTTTTGCGTGTATAAATAGCCCTTGCAAAACATAACACAGATATCAGAGTGTAATATAAACCCACAGCATGAATCATTCCTCTCTTAAGACACGCATGGAAAAGGAAGAGGTTACCAAGCCCTAATCAGAGACAGCCCCATCTCACGTACCATATGGCACAGGGGCAATTTTTCCTCCATTATGTTCTGTTCCCCCTGGTTAAGGTCAATAGAAGAGTGCAAACACAACCTTGAACTGGTAGCAGCTCTGATCTGTTACTGAATGAAGATAAGATAACCCTAGGAAATAAAATGGTGATGGGAAATGAAGTTACCTGCTGCTCCACAGAGGTTTCTCTCAGCTGCTTTTCAATTGCTCTCCACAAATCCAGCCCTGTGGTTAGTGTCGGATCTCGCATCTCCTCTCCCCAACACGCCACTGTCAGGAAAGGAAAGCACAACTAAAGAACCAGGCAGTGCTACTGTAGTTTCTACCACTGAAGGTGTTCAGGACAGAATGATAACAAAGCTGGTGCTATCTATTACTCCAGCTCAGGTAGAAGAGTGTCAAAAATACTTATTCTGGGAACATTTAAGACTCCAACCCTCTCTCAGGTTTGAAGGCACTGAGCACAAAGTGATGCTATGTACCATGAGCTTACCTCTGCCTGCTTCCAGGGGGCAGCTGCTGCTGCTGCTGTGGGCATTGCTCCGTGCCCCAAGGGAGGCTGGACTTCACCAGTGCTCCGTGCAGGGAAGTTCTGCTTCTGCCAAAGGGCTCATGGCTCTGCTCAGTCCTCCTGCGGGTATTTAAAACCCACAAGTAAGCACTTGCCAAACCCACTGGGAACTCCAGCATTTTTCCATGTCTGTATGTCAGAAACATCCACAAAACCTCACTGAAAATGAGACAATATGTAATTTAATGGTACTGTAATATTTAACGTACCATCTGCATTAAATTTGGTTGAAGGAATTTTGCAGCCCAAGCATCAGTCAGAGCTGTGATGCAGTGAAATTTCCCCCATCTCTCCTCCCCTCCAGCCGAAAGTCTCCTCAAACACTGCCTGGTTCCCTGCTGCTGACCCGAGGGCCTGTGTACCTAGGGTTTTCCTTGGCACTCTGCAGATCTGTTCTTCCCTCTAATTGCAGCTCCTTTTAAACATTGATCATGCAGTCTCATTTATTTTCAATCACAGCTTCCCCTTTCTAAATGAGTCCTTCTCTCCCCATGAACTGACCATCAGGAGGTGTCTGTAAAGCAGGAAATCCCCAAGTTTTTCCTTAGAGCCTTTCTCAATCCTGATTTAAAAGAAAATAAAATTAAATCCAAGGCATCATGTATTCCTGTAACATTCTCTGGGCTCCAGAGAAGTTGGACAAACAGGGTGTCTCCCCCAGTTTTATGTCAAAACTTACTCTTTCCAATGCAGGTCTTGACAGCCTTCCAGAGAAAACAACACGGCAGGACTGAAACAGGGTTAGGAATGAGAGAGGGGAAAAATGATACCCAGGCTAGATAAAACCATAAGTATTGTCAGTCAGCAGGAGAGCAGGGACTCAAACATTTTTGGCAGGGTATCCAAGGAGCGGAGCGCAGGGCATGGGGGCAGACAGCGTGGGTTGTCTCCCAATTCCTCACAGAAATCCAGACTTCTTGTTGCACTTTTCCTCCTCCAGACAGTGCTTTGAGATCTCAGCTAAAAAGCTCTAAGTGCATCATATAAAATGTTTTTATTAGTCTATCAGGTGCATGATTACGAGATCTCATTTTATAGCGACAAATAGCCAATAATTACCTTAGCATCCCATTAGCCCCAGCCTTCAACCAGACTATTTGCTCGGGAATTTAACCATACTCAAAAAGCAGGCCACTACCCCAACTTGGACAAAGCAGTTTGGCACACTGCATTCAAGTCCATAAACTTCCAGTCTAGAGGTGGCTTAATTAGCAAGTTGGCCTGTTAATTTTTCATGGGGAGTACCACGTCTGCTAAGCTGCTAAGCAGTGCCTGCAGAGCGAGCCCAAAGGCTGCCCCTTCAGCTCTTGGGTGCTGCAGCAGGCAAATGCTTGCCCACCCAAGCACTGCCCACCCACACACAGATATTTGGTACAGGGGGAGCGCTGCTGGTGTGGCTGTGGTGTGGCCTGAAGCTCCGGCAGCCACACTGGGCCAGCACTGCCCTGCTGCACTGCCAGGGGCGGCTGGCTCTGGGGAGAGCAGCACTGACTGCAGGGGAAATGTGGGGAGTGCTGAGCCAGCCTGCAAAGGAGAAGTGGGAAGAAGGAGGGAAAAAAGTGGAGGTAAAAGAAGAGCGGAGAAGGGAGGTGCTGAAAGAAACAAAGATCCAGAACAAGGGGATGGGGGGAAAATGCATAAACGGCAGAAAACAGGGAGGAGGAAAACTAATGGAGTTCAAATCCATCATGGGATTAGTGGAGAGAGGGAGAGCAATTCCTGTCGGCTCAGGAGGTGCTGAGCTGTGGGAGGGGTGCAGAGTGCTGCTGGGGGCCTGCTCTGAGGAGCAGAATGTGCAGGGGGGCAGGGGTACTGACACGGGGGAGGAAAGACCCTGCATCTTCAGAGCTAATAAAGAAAGCTTTCAGACCTCAGCAAGCTGACTAAATTAGGCAGAATATAAAGGTGCTGTATTATTTCTCAATACAGCAGTGGTGTGAAAGGAGGCAATGGGTTCTTTTGAAGCAGCTGATGTGTAATCCAGGGCTTTCAGGTGTACTTCAACCAAATGCTCTCCTGGTTTCAGCAGGTTAACTTCATTAAAGGCTCCATCTACCACTTTATATTCTCTGAAATCCCATTGGGTGGGTATATTAGGCAGAAATAACCCCCACAAGATTATTGCATGCTGTTGTTTAGCATAGTGAATGGACCTGGAGGGGGAAATGGAGGAGGGGAGGGGGCATACAGTGACCCAGGCTAGAAGGACAGACCCTGAATTGCTGTAGTGTGCCAGCAGGCTTATCCCTTTGCTAAGGGCATCAGAAGCCACTGCAGCAAAACCCCAAGCCTGCAGGGAGCCATCCCTTCTGACCCCATCTCCATAAATAACCTGCTTGGCTGCTCTTTGCTTTGGCATGCTCCCTCTCCACACACCCACTGGTCCCCCAGCTTGTGAGGAAGGTGGTGATTCCCCACAGCTTCTCACTTGCAAAGAGGAGATCATGGAGCTGTAAAGGCCATCTGTTCCTCCAACAGACCCTGACAATTCTGTGGGCTTTGTTACTGAGAGCTTTGACTGGGGCTTGAGTTTCTTACCCCACTGTAACTGAGGGTACAGTTAAGACTCTTGAAAAATAAAAAAAACTTCTTGTGTAAGGTGACCCAAGCTCTGCATGTTCATCTGCTAAAAGCACCCAAATTGGCCCACTAACTGTGGTTCCTACCCACAGAATAGCACATGGTCAGCTTCATGCTGGAGAAGCTCCAGTTGGACCACACTCCAGTTAGGGTCAACAGCAAATTTTCGACAGACAGCATTAGAGGGACACATTTGTGGACCTCTACCAAGTTAGAGTCACAAACCAGGGGCCTGACTTAAAGTCTGCTGAAGCTGGTGGGAGGTCATCCATCAACTTCACTGGTGGCTGGATGTGACCCAAGTGGCTGAGCCCTGCAAACCCAGCATGATGTTGTGAACTGTGAGTGCTGCCGTTGCCTTTCTCTGGGCTGGCTTCTATGGCGTGTCATGGTCTGTAGGAAGCACTTACAGGGCTCTGTGTGCTCAGAGTTAGAAAGGGCCACGCCACCAATCTTACTAAAACACCTCCTTAAAAATACACAAATTCTTCTACCAGCAAGTCACTTAGACCCCCTTTGCCTGAAACTTGGCAAAAAAAATTCTTAGGACAGAAGCTATTTCTTTTTTCTTATAAATAAAATGCCATTACCATGCTTTGGCTCTTGGCTTGATAGACTCTGGCAAGAAAACGCTTGTGTGTATTTTAAAGGGATTTCTCTTTTGCTTATCATGGTTTAGCTTTTGACCTCACCCTTCTTCCCCCTCCCTCCCCCCCTCCCTCCCTTCCTATCCCAGGCACATTCCGGCGTGACTTCCGTGGTGGTACATCACACAGCCCTCCCAGCAACTGGGGTTAGCAGTTAGCTCCCTCCAGCAGACAGCACATTCTTCTGCAGCACTGTCACGGGGGAAAGCCTCGAGCTGGGAAAGGTTTTCTTTCCCTTTTAATCTTTTATTTTCTTTGATGTTCATTTTAAAATAAATTATTGTGCCTTGTATTTATTATGGTACCTGGCTGTGCAAGGACCAGGACCTCTCTTCTGTCCAAACACAGACTCAGAGACAGTTCTTGCCTCAAACAGTTTACAGTCTGAAGAGACAAAGCAGACAAAAACCAAGAGCCAGATACAACATGGATGACAAGGCTGTGGATTACTTTAGCATTTAGTTAAGTTGTAAACTGTTGAGGGAGAGATTGCCATTTGACCATGCCTGTGCAATATCAGAGGTAGGAACTTCTGATGCTGCTGAATTGTTGTTTGGAGATGGTTTTTAACACAGAATACTTAGGTGAGGATGTCCCAGAAAGTCAGTGATTCCTAAGGGAACCATTGCTTTTCACTTGATGTCACCTAGCATATGGCAGTGACCTCAAAAAGCAATCTCATAACAGAAAAAGCCATGCATAATCTGCTAATAAAAGACAGATCAGAGCAGATCTAGAGGATCCCAGCTGATAGCTGTAAGCTACGCTGAGCTATGTTTTTGCCATGGCCAAACACTCCTTTGTTTTGAGAACATTTCAAAGCATGTTTGGCACAGAACTTATGTACGTGCTTACCTTCCTAAAAAGTTCTTAGTGTCACTATGATCTTGCTGGGGGACAGCTCTGCTGGATGTATCAGGCTGAAGATCATAATCCTCCCTTTGACATAAGCACACATCTCAAGTCAGTCCTCGCACTTATGTCACTTCCTGGACAAGAAATTCATAATCTTGGAGGAGCCCTACCCTGCTTCCCTTCCCTTTTTGTGAATGTTTGGAATCACAGCCATCACCCTTTTCTTCTGGGGATGGGGCTGCTTCCTTATATTGCAGAGTAGATATTTTTTCCCAAGAGGGGTCACCCCTCTCTCCTCAGGATCCTGCACACAGACCACATTGATTTTTTAGTGTAACTTCTTACTGAAATCAATGGTGCTAAGGCTGCTTCACAGTCAATAGGGTGGCCGTGAAACCAATGCCTCAAATAACTGCACCAGATGGTTCTCCATGGAATTGGGACTGCAGAACAACAGTCAGGAAGAAGCTAATTTTCTGGCCAGCTTCGACAGCAGAGCAGAGAAAATACTCTTGTGCTCAGCTGCCTTCACAGGACACTAGGGGCACGTGACTCCTCTGCAAATTCAGGCTGTGCTTCTCAGAAGTTCAAACCCAGAGCTTAGCAGCAAGAATCTGCTGAAGTTAAAAGGTGCACTAGAATAACTATTATCAGGCACTCTGAAATGCGGGGTGGTTTTGTGGCCATGCAGCTTCAGATTCGGAGAATCAGCAGGGTCTTTTGGTTGTTCTGAGCCAGACAGGTGACCCAAGACCCACCCCCATGTAACCCTGTGGGCACTACCAGACCTTTATCGTTCCTCGTTTCCTTTCCACGTCAGCAAAATGGGATGGCTGATTCCCTTCTCTGACTCCTTTGCTTGATGTTGCACTCCTGACTGGTCTCTCCCCTGCACAGCACAGTGGATCCAGTGGTTACTGTAATGCCAGCAGTCCTGAGGTGCAGGTTTTTCTTTTTCCTCCTCAGTGTGCTGCATTTATCAGCATCAACCATGAGCCCAGCACAGTCAGGCTTCCCCTTGCTCTCAGCACCTGAGAGCATCTGGGTTCACAAATCTTGCTATTAATAATACATTGTGCAAAGTTGGTACAGAGCTCAAAGTTTTCCGTGTGTGTGCTGCAGTTTGATTTTAACTGTGGGTATCATTATCATCAAAGAGTCTGAGGAATGGCAGCTTTTAGTTAAACAAATGGAAAGCTGTATTTAGTCTCTTTTGCCACATTGTAATAGGAAAGAATAAAGACTTTAAAATATATTTTACAGCTGCTGTTTCTTAGGTTCTCTGTCTTACAATATCTCTGTGGCTCTGACTGGAAAGTTGTTGAAAAAGCTTTTTGTTTTTAAGGCTCCTATTGAAATAATACATATTAATTGTCTCATTCCTGAGTTTTTTGTTGTGATGGGAATTTCAGATGCAGGGGGGTGGAGGCACAAGCTATAAAGCATCAATAGCTGAGAGAGAATGTCCTGGGTGAGTAATGAGAGAGGGAGCCTAGATATCACATTGTTAGCAAAGTATGAAGGAGAAGAGGTGTCTCCTTGGAAAACGAGAAGACAATTGGCTGAGGAGCCCAAGGCTCTTTGTAGGGAGCAGGGCAGAGGCAGAGCTTGGAAGGGGGAGCTGAAAGTGCTCAGCAAGGAAGCCAGGTGGGAGCAGGGGCAGTGCTAGAAAAGAGCAGCATGAAACTGTAGTCTTAAATGAGAAAAGAAGAGCTGGACTCCTCCTACTGTGGCCACCAGAAATTAATACCAATGAAGAAATTAGTTCTGTGAGCAGCGGGACAAATGAATGCTGTTTTCCTAGAGATGCTTAGCATGTGCTTGGATTCATGGATGTGTAATGAAGGTTGAGCTCAGGCTTTTCCTGACATGGTGGCACTAACATGGTCCCTCTATCTCCCCACTGTTTTTAGAAACCTTGCAGGAGGTTTGTACTCCTGATGAAGTTGCCCAATGGTTCAAAAGTTGCTGAGGCAGCAGCAGAGAAACACACGGTCACATACCATACATAAACCTCTTCCTTACACACTTAATTAAACGTGTATAGGTATTTCCTAGCCCTTGAACACCGTGCTATCCCTAAGGGCTACAGGTAGTTTAGGAAAGCCATAGTGACTGCAATTACCCCCATTTTACATGACACAACACAGAAATACTAGACCCATTCCAGGCAGAGCAGAGGCCTCCAGGCTCCTCACCACCACTCACCTCAATCCTAGGTGCTCTAAGAAACATTTTCACCTTTTACCTGCTGAAAACATGAAAGCAGTGGCTTTCTCTTCCAAGTGCTCTAACACAGTTGAACCAAAGGTGCCCAGAGATGTCCATGTGAGGTCCCTCATTCTTTCAGCTCAGTCCCACAGCACAGCCACAGGTGGCTGTCACCCAGTGGAGACTGGTTACAGTGCAGATGCCAAACAGAAGGTGAGCAGCAAAGAAGCCTCATCTGTTAAACACATGAAAGGTGAATTGATGTGAGTTCAAGCCAAGCAGTTAAATGTAGCTGTGAATCTGAAAACTTTGTTCCAAAGAAACAAAGCCCCACTTTAAAATAAGTCCAAAAAAAATCCCATCCTGCTTCCATTGAAGTCAATGGCAAAATTCCCACTGCTTTAACCAGGAACAGAATCAGGCCACTTCCAGACAGATTTACAGCCAACACATGCTGTAACGCTTGCATACTGCATGTGCTTACTTCTATTTCCAGCCATGTTAAAAAATTATAGCAAATGCCTATGGATTTGTGTGTATGAGTTATTGTGCTGCTAATGAGAGGAAGAATTACCCGAACATGGTTTAGATGGTCATCTGTTGCCAGCACAGATGAAATTGCTGGGTCATCCACTGGCCTCATATTGCTGTTCATCCCATTAGCATTTCCATTAGAATTATTGCAAAATGTAACTCAATTTTTTTTTTTTCGGATGTGGGGACTGACGCAGGCTGTGTTTGCAATTAGTGCTGCTAAGGAATTGGAACTGGAGGTGAAGGCACACTCCTGTGCCACACTGCAGCCACTAACATGACACTGCTCTGACAGGGGCAGTAGGAGAGGCTCTAAGTATAGAAACAAACAAAAATGACTTCTTCCAGCTGAAGGCTTCTACACGTAATGCATGCACACTCGTGCACTAGAAAGCTTTGCCTAATTCATCCCCACATGCTCCTTGCTTTGGGCAGCTGAATCCATCCCTCATAAATGTTAAGAAGTTTGGAAAAAACAAGATCTATGTGAGGCTTAGACTGCAAAGTGCTGCCTGCAACCAGTGGGTTTTTCAGAAGCTGCTGTTTGCCAGGCTCTTTGGTAACTAGACCCCATATTCTTTGAAGCTATCATTACCAAAAAAATAGAAGAAAATCATCTCATGGCTGAAGCTTCCCTCCCCTCACTCCTCCCCCTTGGAAAAAAACACCATCTATTGTTTTCCTGTAATTGATCAAGCATAAACATTCAGCTCTACAGTTTTACGACTAATCACTCTACTTCTAAGACACGTGTTCGCAGCTATGCAAGGCACCAGCTGCTGTCATTCCAATGGATATTAATTTATATTGTCTCCCACTCCCGTCCTCCCTGTGAGGATGCACAAAGGGAGTGGGGTGGTGGCGGGGGCTTTAGATGAAGACATCTGCTTGAAAGGCAGACAGTAGCTGCGCTGCTGAGATTGCACCTGGACTTTCACTGGAAAATCAGACACACTAGTTGCTTCCTAACACTCCAGGCTTTGGTACTCAAACAGGGTTTTGAGTGCAGTTATTTACTTATTTACCTGTCTCCAAGGGAAATGAAATGTCTGGACGGAGGGAGCGAGGTAGATTTCAGGAGCCAAACAAAGCTGATTGAAATAAAATATCACAGACGTGTGGTGCAGCAGCAGGGGGGGGAAGGCGGGTGAGGAGGGGGAAGAGGAAAGCTCTAATTTTGTCCCCTAAAAAGATTCTTTCGCGATGGTTGGCTATGCTGAGCTCCTCCCTGGAGAGGCCAGCAAGTGACCCGGCTTGTGTGCAGGGTGAACCCTCCATCTGCAGCCTTGGGAGGAGGAGGTGGAGAAGAGGACTTGTTGGTTGTCCTTCTGTTGGACCCCACAGACAGAGACAGAGCTCAACACTGGTGGCTTGGGCTCTGGATTTTGAGTCCCCCTTACCTGCCAGTCACATCCTAATAATCAGACTAAAAAGCCTAGCACACAAATTCACAAGCTCTCCCTCTCTGCAGAGTGATGGGCTCAGCCCTGCACACAATGGGCACAGACCTCCTTGGGGCTGCTGCAAGCTGCTTCCCCTTCATCCAGCCCCACCAGGAAAAGTCCTGTGCACTGGGACACGCGGGGGGAATGTGCCCTTGTAGAGCAGCCTGTTCTGCTGAAACATTCAGATGCCATCTCTCCAATAAAACAAAGCTGAGGGCTTGATTGTAGGGGATATGAAAGATTTCTTTCTCCTAAGAGCAAGGCTGTTTCCCAATCGTGTTTGCTAATCAAATACCAGTGTGACTGGGGTCACATTACACTATGGCTGTCAGCTCTAAGTGCATTCTGTATTTTTCATGTCCCATCCTGGTCTGCTGTGTTGTGTTGTTGCTGTTTCGCCCCAAGAGGCAGCACTAGAAGACTTTTCCTTACCATTTGTTATGTGATTTTGCTTGGAAGCCCTGAATGAGGCTTGGATCTGGAGCTGTCACATCCCATGTAAATGACTAAGGAAATATTTACTAAGCAAAGTAGTGAGTTTAGCAGTTGCTCTGTGGCATTTAATTACACCAGCAAAGAGCTGAGGAACAGTAATGTGCTGTTCAGATGTGAGGTGCTGTTTGTCCATGTTTTCTCAGCAATTTTTCAAAATAGAGGACTCGTCTCAAACTGGGATGTATTTCACTCTTTTAAAGAAAGTTTTACTCTTGTCTTGTGTTCACAGAGATATGAAAGTTTGGCATTCTTTTTTTATAATGTCTGAGCTAGCAGGGTTTCTGAGACAAATCTAAAAATCCTTTCTTGTTATTACATTACATGCCTGAATTCCCACTGCTATATACCACAAGAAGTCATTTACCCTCCGAGAGCTGGTGTAAAATACTACTTCTGGTGCAGAATTCATATCTAGGCATGTTTTATTTTTGCCCAAGGTAAATGAGAGTGTGGGTGCAAGTTGGAAAGGACAACTTTCTTCCCTCTTTTTTTTCATTAGCTCAAGCTGAACCTAGTGATTCTTCTGGCAATTGCCTCAGAGCTGATAATTATGGGAGGTTACAGCATCTCTTTTTGCTTTGCAAAATTTATATTGTTCCCTGAGGTCATGGTTTCTGTTCTCTACTCTCTCTGCAGGTTTTCAGAGATCTCTGCTTCCCCAGGGATGCACTGGTTGCAGGGCACCAGCCCTGTGAAATATTAGTGCTCCCTTTACATATCCACCCTTAAATAAGTCAAAATATTTTGGGGCAGAAAAGTTATTTTTAGCATATAACTCTCTCTGCCACAGCCACTGTGAGGAAGAAGTTGAGGAGCACTGACCTCTGTGCCATTAGACAGTTTTGATTGACGAGTCCCACTAGAAGCTATGACTCCTCAAAGATGATGCCAGGAAGTTCTACATTTTAACAGACGCTCACCACCCCCTTCTTTTCTATAAACAGAGAAGACATCTCGAAGGGGCAGGCTGCAGATGGGATTGTTTGTCTCCCAGAGATACTCATATCCCAGGTTGAAGTTTCATGGGTAATTGTACCCAGGCCACTGGTAAGTCAATATCTCTGATGTGGCATCCATTTAAGGGCTGCTTTCTGGCTGCACTCTTGGGCAGAGCCCTAAGGTCTCGCGGCAGATCAGGGAAGACTCGTATCTTGTGGTCTCATGTTCCCCAGAACCCTTCTGCTGGATTTCCCAGCCCATTACCCACACTTTCTGTCAAGGTTGTCCAGATTTCTAAGGGCTCTGAGCCAGTTGATATTGGGATGATTTACTGAGGGTGTGAGATGACAAACAGGCTGGCAAACATTGCCTTGTGGCCTTGGCCACTCAGACAGCTTGAAAAGTGCCTGGGGACTGAGAGAGGCTATGAAGCATGCACAGCACAAACTTCCAGTGCTCCAGCCTATTCCATCTATGTCTGCACAGAAATCCTCACAGAGCATACATACATTGAAGGGAGAAGCAGATTTTTTCCTATATCTGAAATAAACTCATAGATGAAACCTGTGACTTTTGATCTATATACTACATCTATGCAATGAACTCTGTACAGAAACCTGCATTTTGAAACAACAGCTTTTTCTTTTTTTTCTTTTTTTTTTTTTTTTTTTTTTTGCTTACCCTGCTGTTTGGAGTGATTTTTGTGTTCAGCCAGTGCTCCCGCCACATGGGAGATAAGCAAGGGTCTCTCCCACTTGAAAGGGTTGTATTTTGTTTGTAAAGATCTTGGAAAGCTCTGGTCTCCAAGTGCCAAATCATCTCTTTCTTGCTCTCACTTCCAAGCACTACAATTCTATGGGACAAATACAAGTTACTTTTACACATACTGTCCAAGGGAGACTAACATTGCATCTCAGATCTTCAGCCCTTTTCTATACATACATGGTACTTTCCTGCTCTGGGGCTTTTCTGCAGGAGGGACTCAATGTGGGCCAAGCTATTGGGGCACCAATGCTTTGGGGCCACCTGTCTTATGAAGCCACAGAACAGCGGTGAAACAGCTACACTGAACACTTTATCCAGTCACCATGCATGACCATCAGTTAATCACAGGATCAGCTGTTGCTGGCACCATTGAGAACCATCCCCTGAAATGCAGAGACCCCAGGGTCTCTTAGGGCAGGATGAAAGAGGACAGCTCAGCCTTCCAGGGGCCAGGGAAATCCCAAAGTGCTCATGACTATGGCCAGCCCATCCAACTGCCCAGGAGAAATGGAACTGGAAAATGACCCTCTCTGCCCTTCCATCATTCTCCTGTCTTCCAACTGCTGCATCTCAGCATCTTTCCACTTGCACCATGGCAAAAGGCTTGACATGAGACCAAGAAGCCTCTTTCACTGGCTTATCCCAGGACATGGGGGTGAGTAAGAAGCAAAGGGATGTGCTGTGATGCCTGGCACCGTGGAGTTTAGAGTGGACTTGCTGGAGCCAGGAGACATTGGCAGGCAGGATCTGCCTGGGGAGGCTCCCACATTGCTTCCTAGACAGGGGT